>CM040240.1:132317746-132354209 GCA_022545495.1 Chrysanthemum lavandulifolium | reverse complement strand
TTTTGTGGGTCGGACGTCCTTTTCGTCAGTCTCGCCGTCCTTTTGTGTGCTTAACATGTGCCCCCGGGGCACATGTTAAAAAAAACCCTTTTTATAAAGCTAAGGGTAAAATCTCGAGGTATTGGATTTGGGGGTTTGGTACTTCTACCGATTACTCTACTTATCTAATTATCTAAACTAATGGGTAGTCTATGTCTTTTTGAAGTGTGCTCGTACGATGATTAAAGATGTGTCTACCTAGATACTATTACTCCCTAGTTATCTTTTATTGGTGGTTGAATTGTCACATCCTTATTCTTAACGCGTTGTGTTTTCTAAGGTCGTACGGTGTGCTTTTATCCCTAACTCTTTGAAGCTACCTTAAGGTTAATGACTACGAAATCTCTATGATTCATAAACTTAACACTAAGGTTTTCTTTGGATATTTAGCCTACAATTCCACTAGTAATTATAAACTAATGTTCAACAAAGATTAATCAAGCATTAAAACACAACGATGGCTTTAAGCACTCCTAAGCCAATTACAATTAAGATAAGAGACAACCAATCAATAATTAATAACTAGGTTTCATAGATCTAAGCAAACACACAAGTAAATTAGCGGACATGTTAAACATGCAAGCATACACATATTCAATCAAAGACATAATGAAATAAAGGAATTAAATAACACCTCGATGTAAGTAGGGTATTAGGACCCTAAAATCTTGTCCAAACCGGACTATAATCGTTTTAGGTTTTACTCACATGTCTACCTCCTAAAAGTCTAAAAATTCGATTTCTATATATAATCTTACAAGCTGACGAGCGTCGCTTTATAGAGTGGGACGCCGTCGATCTGCCGTCATTAGGGTTTCGCCTTGGCAGTCATCACTGGGACGGCGTCACGTTGTGGTTGTGGCCGCCGGTCTTGATCGGCGTCGTGCGAGTGCGGATCTAGGCCGTCGAGAAGAAAAGTCTTCGTGACGCCCTTACTCTTCAAAGCTTGATGCCGTCGGTGTAAAATAGAAAATTAAGCTCGATTCGTCACAAATATAGGGACGGCGTCGCCCGTGATTGGGACGCCGTCGGTGTAAATTCAGCGACTTGAGTGTCTTGATCTTGACTTAGCCATTTTATTCACATATTCCTCCTTTTCGTCCAAAATGCATCATTCCAGCATTTTGCTTCCAAGAGACCTAAAAGTGAAAAGAGCGAAATTAAGCGATGCGGATATAAAGTGGACGATTAAGGGCTTAAATGACCCCTTAAAAGTGTGCGTTTTAAATCCTTATCATTGAGCTCACAAAATCCAACAAGTTACTAAAGTAAATAACCTATGTGTATCCATACTACACATCAACCAATATTACCCGAATGCTAGTACACACGAATCGCAAACCATGTGACAAAGTTTTCGCTTAGTGCTCAATAAAAAAATGAAGACCCTTACAAGCGGGTTCTCAATTTTTCGGCTAGAGCTCAAGGAGAAGAAGAATGGATGAAACAAATGAAGAACCACGGACCTTCATTTATAGTTATAGGATTAAGGCATCCTAAACACATAACTTATGGCATAAGCTAACAAAAGCTCACTTCCCCTTCCTTAGTGTATAGTGCCCCCTCAAAAGCCCAAAATATTGAATTTTTGACTTTGTATTAATATTATGTACATTCCATAATAATTAAGGGGGTTAAAGTTAATTATTCATCTAACGAACTAACCAATGATCGTTAATTATTTCTCGTTGGAATTAATATATTTAATAAATATACAATATCTTATTAAATACACTAATAAAGTAATATCTATGTGTATACTATGGGGTCATGTATTTCTAGCCGTATAACATGAGCACTTCCCAATAGCTCCCATTTCGAAGGTCATGATCATATAGTATAACATACCAACATTGGTAGCGTCTAGCAACACGCCAATGCTCCGAAATACGAGTGTAGTTTCGTTAAACATCTCGATATCAATGGTTGATTCTTATTCATCCTTTTGCTATAGATACGGTGTTAATATGGATATTTCTCGTGGAAGTTAATTGTGGCTTCTTGCTCCACAAGATTAATAAACCCAAATAAATGATTTTCAATAAATAGAGTTTCACGGTTTTTACAATTCTTAGTTTTTAATTCGTTTCTCGAGGGTCCCCCGATGGTGGAAGTTGGGGTACATACTTAGATCGTGTCAACATGTGCTTTAGGCTATGGTTAATTACGCCTTGGATCCTCATTTCTAAAAATAAGAGTTTAGGTCTTGGCTACCCTCTTACACTGGCCCTTGGACCCTTAATTCTGAAAGGTGTTAAGATCTTGGAACTCTCCGTTGTAACGGCCCTTGGATCCTTTATTCCGAAAATAGGAGGTGAGGTCTTGGATTTCCGTAGTTCCGTGAGTTCTAAAGTACATGGGATTCGGAGTTTGGCAAAAATTAACGTGAACTAAAGCTCAAATGCAAGGTTGTCAGGATCGGGATCCTACCTAAGATCGTTTTCGGCTTTGCAAGATCGTAATAGTAGGATCGGATCGGGATCGTAAGATCCTATGAAAATGTATATATTTTGTATAGGGGTTGTAGTTTTATATTTCTATGTAATATTTCATATGATAAATGAATCTAAATGGATGATAAAAGAAAAAGTTATATGTTTAAGTACCGTAGTAGTAGAATATTAGATATATTGCAATGCATACTTGCACAAAGTTACTACATCGTGCACGGTGCACCTACTTCTTGTTTTAGTTTTTCGTGATAACATTTATGTAAAAAGATAATGTTAATTTATTAGCACGTGATTCTGTAACTTTTTTGTTACGATATATAGATTAATGCAAAAAGATAAAATGATTGTATCTGAAAATGAAACGACATAATTTATAATAGAGGGCAACACAATTTTTTTTTTCTTGATGACCAAATAAATTAAATTAGAATATTCTGATAATATTACTGCTTTTTTTTTCTTGATTAATAAATAAATTAAATTAGAATATTCATCCTTTTATATGTAATATAAAATAAAATATGAACAAAATTGGGTCAAGTATGTAGATAGTTTACTTAAAAAACAAGCTTCTGAAATTTTACAAAGTACAAAATCGTTTTTCATAATAAACCCAAAAAGACGCATCTAAACTATTTCTAAATAGTCTATAAAAACATAATGATTTTACACTCATTAATCTTACAAGAGACAATTAATTAACAGCACCAAAATAATAACTTTTTTGAAAAATTCTTAGTCATTGGGCTTTAAGACATGAGCTTGTACTTAATAAGTTAATATACCAAAAGCAAAAATAAAAAAGATAAATAAAAAAATAAAATAATAATAATAATAATAATAGGCGATCCTATACGATCCGATCTGATCCCACGATCCTACGCGCGATCCTACGATCCTGCTGCGATCCTACCTGGATTACGATCTTGTTAAGATCCTGATCGTTTTGTGTGTGTAGGATCGTACGATCCTACGAGCAGGATCACGATTTTGACAACCTTGCTCAAATGTATAAATGTGAAAATCCAAAGCCATAAAAGTTTTCTATGTTTGATGGTACCCCCGTTTCCATGGACTTCAAAAAGGTTGAGGAAAACTTCCAAAGTCATAATAAGACTTCTAATAAAGCGGTAATCCGTTGAATTGGTGGTTGAAAAGACCAAGGGCTAAAATTGCAAAAATGCAAATGTCTTTGAAATAATGTTAGGCCAAACTTCGACTCCGAGGGATATCTAAATAAAGCCTCTGTCTCTGGACTCGTAGATGAGTTGTTTCGGTTGAAATAAAAAAAAATATCCCCAAAATCGTGTTAAATCGGGATCTAAGTATGGACCTTAAGTTTTATCAAAAGGGAGTCTTGAGGAAAGTTTTGAAAACTAATTATTGTCTAAACTGGGTTTCTTCAATATGATAAAGTTCTTAATCATAGTGAAATAAGAAAAATCAATGAAAGACCAAAAGAAAGAGAGCAAAACATGAAGAATTTTATGTATGTGTTGTTATGATTGTTCATTGTTTCAATGAAAGACCAAACTTGTGTTTTTTTATAATAAACACTAATGGTAGTTGTAGGAAAAAGTTGTGTCTCTTGGTGAAAAGTCACGCCTTTTAATAAAATGGTTACAACTCTTCAATTACTTTCTGCAACAAATTTGTGACAGTTAAAATTGTCACTAACTGCAGCTCATTAAAGACATATGTCCATTAGCGACGCCAGTTTCTGTCACTAACACGAATAACCATATCTTTTGAACCATTGCAACACTATTGTGACGAATAATTTATGTCACTCCAAGGTCTTTACTCCTTGATATACATTTACAACCTTTACCATTATTGTACTTGAAATCAAGTTAATAGTTTATACAAGCGTAACTCCACACCTCCGAACTCGTATTATAACTCAACTTGAAATCCTTTTGGTCTCGGGTAAATCACCATTACACAAAATGATTGATGACACTAAAATCACCAATAGAAGAATCTCTCAAGAATCCTCCAGCAAATGCATATCATGAAGAATTTCTAAAGAAAATGGCATTCAGAACTCGCATAACTTTTGACTTGTTGCGAGTTGAAAATCAAATCCCATTATTTGTTCTTAAGGATATATTTGAATGCACTATTTCAGAAGGAGCATTACTAGAACCACAAAGACTCCACAAAATAAAATCCACAAAAAAGAGGTGTCCATGTGTGATTGGTTGTAGCAAAGAGAGAGAAAATATATCAAAATTCACCAATCACTCATGGACACATTCTTTTGTGAATTTAATTTGTGGAGTCTTTGTGGTTCTAGCAATGCTCTTTCAAAAATGAACAAACAACCACTCTTTCTTTTAGCGAAATTATCCTTCTGTGTCTTACACAAATAATGGTCAGTATCTTGGGCCAGACCCAATCATGCGCATGCGACGGGTAGATAGGTACGGTGATCATATTCTTGGTTTTGTGCACAAGTCTTATCAAGATTCACATGCTAAAAGTCAAATTCGAAAAAGTATGCCAAAGTTCTACTCGGCTGAGAACTAGACATAGCAGGGGTAAGCTTTGAGCCTAATAATGAACATGCAACTTCACCTCACGGGCATTAAACTTGAATCTAGGTTTTCACGGTACCAATGGCCATAGAGTAAGCCTACTCTAAGAATCTTTGATCTTGTACATTCATGGCGTTACTAAAATGGTTTTAAGGATCACGATTTCATATGAGCAATCATTATGTTTGGTTGAGAATTATGTCATGCCATATGCTTATGCCATGCATATGCTAATTCATACTCGAGATGATGTTGCGGACTCAAAGACATAGAAAATATTTTAGCTTCAAATGATAGGGAATGCAAATATTTTGAAGAACATATGCAAATAAACATCATCCTAGATTTCTTCTACCGTGAATATTGGGAAAAATTGGACAAATACTACAACGATTCTTGGCCCAAACAAATTGGAGGGTGGAAGCGTACATATTTCAATAATCTTTGGAATATTTGACGAAATCGTCTTGTTCAATCTTACCTTAGTTCAAACAATCTTTACCTTAACAAGAAGAGGTGAAAAGCACCATCACGATGAAAGGCGGTGCAAAGGCGGTGGAGGTGGTTGTGGTGTCGGTGTGGTTGTACTTTACACTATCAAAGCACGTATGAACCATAAACAAAAGTTGTACTCATCTCGCTTCCCTTTGTATTCACCAAACTCTATACCCACTGACTTTTCAAAGGTCGCCGAAAAGTCTACTCTGGTAGCTAGAGTACTGATCCTATGTTTAAAAAGTGTAACAATTTACCAATAACTCCTATGGAAATGATAAAATACAAGCCCTAACACAATTATAAACTAGATAATCTCAATCATTAGCATAAACCTAAATTCAATAATAACTAGAGTTTGCAAACACAGTAATAATTACACATTTTAAAACAAACAAAAAACAATCTTAATGAGAATGGTATCGCCTCGGAAAATCTTAAGCTTTCCCATAGTAGTAGGATGCGTAGCAACAACAGAGTTATCATCATTGACAGCTTCATCAACCACCAACCTATTCGGACTCTTCTTTCGCTCTAGTATTGCTGTCGAGAAATCCTTCTTCGCTCCCTTCCTGTTAACAATAACAATTATTATTAATCACAACCAAATCTAAAATAAAGTGAATCTGATGGAATTAAAAAAAGTAGATCGTACGGTTCGGAAGGTGAGGATGCTTCGGGTTGGTTACTCATGATGAAGGAGGAAGACGGTTGGTTGTTTGATTTGATTTGGGGGAATGAGAACTGAGATGGGTTGGGGAAGAATTTAATTTACGATAGATTTGATCTATTTTTTTTATAGGAATAGGGATGAGCATTTTGAACCGAATCCCGGAACCGAACCGGAACCGTCTGCAGTGCCGTGCAAAGCAGTACCGATTCTCAAAATGATGCAGCACCGGGACTACCAAATAAGGTAAAAAATCGGGACCACTAATTCATGCGGGAGCGGTACCAAATCGGAAATTCGTAAAAGCGGGAAAACCCCGATTTCGGACGCAGATACCGTACCGATATCCGAATCGAATCCGTTCGATGCAGTGCGGTACCACTAATTTATGCTCGGGAAAAAATCGGTACCACTATTCGGTACGGGAACCGGTACCGTGCTCATCCCTATATAGGAATGATATAAAGCGGACGATTTATGTAATTGTTTAGAGTCATAGAGACGATTTATGTAAATTTATGTAATTAACCTTTGATTAGATCATGCCACATCAAATATATGTCTACAATAGAAAGATTAAGAAACTATTTGACTACTTTAGGGGAAAAAATAGTTAAATGCCTACAAAATTTAGACAGTTTTCCCAAAAAAACAACTATACATGAAGGACAAAGGAACTTGTGCGTGTATATACATTTTCATAGTATAAAATATGACAAGCGTACTGGGCCTAGAAGCCCGATTCTTGTAGTGATTTATGAGATCAAGTTGAGCAAGGGATAAACAAACAGATAGAGCGATTATTAATTGATGAATTTTATTTGTTAAATATTTAAAGTAAAAAAAAAAAAATAATAAATAAATAAAAAAATCCAAATAATGAACATAATATCCAGCTAGTTACAAAGTTGTTGTTACTATCAAATTTTATGTGTTTTCATGATAGTAAGGTCTATTAAACAGAAGTAAAGGAGGATTATTACTGAGGTGCTTTTAATCTCATCTTACAAGCGATATGAATTTGTTAGCATAACCTTTCATCGGTTGATTCTCATTTGAAATATAAACATTGCTTTTTTTTCTTTTTAAACTGCAATTTGCTAACCACCCTATCTCACGAATCTCTTCAACGATACTTGAACCCACAACCTTTTGGTTAGTAGGCACTCATATACCACTAGATCAAATGCAATGGGTAATATACAATTTTTCTTAAACGAGTAACAATATATAGAAGATTAATTAGTGAGATACTTGTAAAATTCGCATGATATACCCAATCTAGATTCAGATATGTATTTTCCTCCAACCCCTTTCTCCTTAACAAACGATAAATAACAATTCAAAATTGGCTTTATTTGATTGTGAAAAACTAAATGAGTATTTGTATGGTATCTAGGTCAGCCTAAATTATGTCAATATAGTCGTAAAGAATCAAGAAACTATATTGGCGAGTCATGTATCAAAACAAAACAAAAAATAAGACAAAAAAAAGGGAGCAAAAACTATGGTTCTTCCGTAAGAATTAGAAAACAGTGGCAAGATAAAATCATGATTGACCACTAAACATGCTTAAAACATGATATGTCAGCACTAGCACCAGCTGTTATAAAGAAAATCAAAAGATGTAAGAAAGAACAGAGATTATTTTGCGACCTCTTTTTGTTAGTTTGGTAGGTTCCTCCTCTCTGCTAAAACTATCAAAATCAGAATCTGAAACTAGGATCTACATCCAATGACCAAGCAAACTTCGCTAGTAGAGACTTGTTAAAGATCTGCACCACATTCATGAAAATAATTAGATTAAGCTTAAGAAGGTGTCTAATGCAATAAGAATACACTTTAGATGAAATTTGATCTGTTTTTGTTACTAGCTAACTATTTTTATTAGTCTGTTTGACTCAAAGAGATAAGAATGGGTAAATTGTTGGAAATTGCCAGATGAAAGAAATATAGACTAAAAACGTTGAGAAGGTATTTTCTTACCTTCTCAATGGGAACTTCATGTCGCTTACACCATGCCACAGTTATCCTAGGATCAAGGTAGTTAATTCTTGGCGTGCCCAATGCTACCGTTTTAAATCTTCCTTGGTTTCTCTGTCACGTTCTATTTTTCAATTTTGCATTAGTTTGAGCTATCTTCTTCTCTAGCCTGCATAATGTTTCAAAAAAATTAAATTAACTGTCAAGATAAGGTACGTATCTTTGGCATCAAAATGCAAGAAGATAAGTGATATTACGCTTCAGGGTTCAAGTTCCTCTTTGGTTTTCCATCAGAGTTATTTAATGGAGGCTTCCCTTTCTTTGAACGAGCCAAATCAGTTTCCAATTCTTTTATAACACCCTATAAACGAGAATAATGCCCAAAGGTTAGATGATATGGTCCAAACTTGTAACAGCCTATGAAAGCTGCAACAGGGAAAAGAATGAATTCCAAATACGTTACCTTTAATTCATCTATCTTCTCATTTAACCTCGTCATTTGTGCACTATGAGACTTTGAAACACTACGTTGATGATTACATATTATTGCGACCTGCGAAAATCAGTAAGCAATGTCATATTGAAATCTTAATCAGTTGAAGAAATAAAGTCTCAAGAAAGTTGCAGAACATTACCTCCTTGTTTGCATGCTGGTAAACGACTATATTTTCAGCAAGATTTCCACCCTTTGTTTCCTTACTCAACTGCAATCAGACAATAAAAGTATAAAGTTCGCGGCTGCAACTACTTGCTTGCCCGCTGTGACCATTACTTAGACTTGAGATTTTGTTATTACTTCAGATAAATATTCTTAAAGCTTTTACTCCGAGATTATATATTGTTAAACTTAAAACTATTGACATGTTATATAGATGTATAGCTTTTGATATAGTTTACAACTTCTCTAATACCAAGATTATCGCATTTGAAGTTTAAAATTAGCTCTTTTGTCACATAAAAGTCATATTGGACTAACAGGTTAACTTTGGTTTAAAGCTGCTAACTGAAACAAGTCAAGTGCTCCACTACTCTTATCAAGGATATTGCAATGTTTAAGCACATAGTTTTAGAAACAGGGAATGTTGTATATCAAATAAATATCACGAGTTTCTGTGATGATGATACGGGATGCAAATGTAATTTCATACATTCCTCAAAATAAAATGATGCAACATTTGCAGAAAATACTAAAATAAAAGATTTGCAGTTTTCATGGGATAGTGAGCATTAAAAATGCCATGCATCTTACCATATCATCCAAAGTGTAGGATGCATTATAAGTACGAAAAACTTTTGCTGTAAGGCCAGGCATGAGTTCCTTTAGATGGGCGTTCAATTTACTTGTATCCAGCTTGTCGAAAAGATCATCACTACCCTTTTTTTCTGAGTTAAGTAGAAAAAAGGTCAAACATATGGTTCAAGAGTCATAGAAAACTGATAATGCCAAAAAAAAAATTGTAGGTGGCAATTTTAACCCGTTTACATATGACTGGGTTGTTTTAGGTATGTTTAGTCGTAAATGGGTAGAATTGGCCAAATATAAAATTTTCTTAAAAAGAGAACATGCCAAACAGATTACAAGTCGTCCAAACTCCAAAGTGTTGTTTTTAGTGCTCATGTCCTCCTATGGGTTTTATTCAAAGATTCAGGCTATTATTGTAATAACAAAGTTTCTATAATAATATCCAACCACATCACATATTTAGAAAATGTAAAATGAAAAAAACATTGCAGGTCAACCTGACCCGACCCAGTTAAGCCTGAACCGTCCAGTTTGCAACCTCTAGAAAGTGTCAACTGACCTGTTCGGAATTGTTGAATTGCCTTGAACACGGGAAGTTCTACTTCAACCTCATTCTGGTATCTTATAGAATCTTTACCAAGAAAGTCAAACTGGAGAAACATCAAACCTCATATCATTATTTGTTCTTACATGGATCCAAATGCATTAGGACTTTCTTATTATAAAACCCACAGAAGATTAACATAAACAGACCTTTAAGATATTTGGAGGACACGGTTCCACATTTTCCACTTTCAAAGTACAGCAACCTACTGTATCAGCTTCATCATCATCCTGCAACCCAAAGGTTCATCAGAAAAAATTCACTAGTAATCGTTCTTTACTTATTTATTTTGCTAGTACTATTCCTTGACTAAGCAAGTAGTTTAATGGAGGTGTTTTAGTTTTGACTATAAGTCAAAAGTGAAACCAAGACCAGACATATAAGTAACAAAAATTATCTTTGATTATGAGGAAATCTAAAATGGAAATTTGATGCATTTACTTAGTTTTAGGGTGACAGGAGGTATCCAGATCTTCTGTTCAAGTTCTTTTGTATGACCTAAACTTAGGCCTACTTGATATATATAATCAGGGAACCATAAAGAACACTAAAAAAACACACTTAGTTTAAACCTACTCTGAAGTGTGCAGCATGTACAAACTAGAGAGAAAGAACATCAACAACAGTACCTTCTCATTTCCTGCCCTGAGTGCAAGTTTATCAATGAGATAAGTAGCCACTGCTACTTGCTTCTTAGTCGCATCCTTATTTCCAAAATCTTTAGTGTAAGCAGTTCTAATGCCTTGTATGTACCCCTATAATCAACATTTAGATTTGATTAGATAGGTGAGAAATCAGCAAAATAGATTTTCCAGCAATTTGACACATCGCTTAAGTTTGTTTCTTTCTAATAAAGCTAGTAACTTTGACCCATTTACTTATGAATTGGTCAATTCAAGGTTTATTCATCTCTAACAGGTGTAACAGGTACAATAAAAAGATTAGCATGAAAAAGAAAACGGGTTAAATGGGTCAAATGGATTGTGCGGGTCAAAAAGTCACCACGCGCGTCTTAATTCTGCATAAATCTCGAAAAATTATTTTATTTAGAGAGTTTGATTAATGTTAATACAATTGAACTTTTGCAATCATATTTGACATGCTTACCAGTTATAAAAAAACACAACTTTTTAACAATAGATGTTTCAGGTCAAACCAACCTGACACCAACATATATTGAAAATCATCCATTTTAATACATTTGGCCACCTCTACATGTAAGTAACATCCATCAGACCTACCTTCAACATCCTCGCCTTCTCATATTTTTCCTTATCGCTTTGACCCTTTAAGGAACTGCTAGCAGCTAAGAACACGTACTTGAACTCCTTTGAAGTGATTGGATCAATCCAATATGCTAACCAAGTAACAGTATTGTCATGCCTAATCTCTTTCCATCTGCAAGATGTAGAATTAATTTTACATATGGATTTCATCTGGAGGACAGTGAGTTATTTTCTAAGAGAGAAGATAGACAGAAAAGGAACAAGAGAAACCTTTCGCCATTAATGGGACACTCTGGGATTGGAGCATCCTTGCCAATGTTTATGGTAATATCACTTGGATGGATACGTTTTTTCAGCTTTCCCATCTAGAAAACAATGACAATTGAATTTTCAGCAGTAAAGAAAATTCCAAAAATTGAGCAGAATGTTTGACTTTTTGACATATATCAAAACTCTTAATATGGAAGACAAATGAAAGAATATTTTGGACCCAAATCAAAGCCATTAAAAAGTTATATAGATGATAATAGGATAATATGTAGATTTTAGTTGGATTCCATATAAAAGGAGAACTTTGCAATCTTCATAGGACACATGAATAAAAATTAGATGGTTAAACTGAAACTTTTTATTAGAGGGGTCAGGTTATCATTCAAACCTTGGGATGTTCCCCACGGCCTCGAAATAACCCAGGTGGCTCAACTCGGAAATTTCCAACCTACATCATCAATTAACCAATATGTATACTTACGAACTTAAATGAAAGAAAAAAATTATTATGACAAGTTTGAAACCACAAGAATGTCCACTATCAATCATTAAACCATAGTAAAGAGAACTTCATATTGTTAAAATAACTAAAGCTAGAGACAATACCTTCTCTTTGACACCATCAACAATTGCCCACATATACTTCTCCTCTACCTTCATCTTCTCTTCTTTCAAGGCCTTTTTCTCCTACAACAAAGCAACTCTTGCATTAATAAATTTGTGCATATATGAGCAGTTACTTAAACAGTTTTGACTACAAGTCATTTGTCTAAAGAAAAGTCAAACTGTTAAATATTTAAAATTACCAACAGTTATAACAATAAAATGGAGCATAATGACCATTTGTGTTGGCCAAATTCAAATGATAACTAGTCTGTTTTAGCAAAACTTACTTCAGTACTCATTTGCTTCTTTTTCTCCTTTTCTGCCTGATGCCACTCATATATTGGTTTAAAATCACAGTTATCCAAATTCTGGATTGTGTGATTTTTTCCCAGCATCTTTCGCCAGTCACTCCAAAAGTTCTCTTTAAATTGAGGTTTGCTCATATAATCAGTATCTAACATCACTGCAAACATTGTCGCTACCTAAAATGTTCCATTATGCAGCATAAGTAAACAAGAATCACAACATATAAAAAGAAAGTTAAATTCAAAAACATATAACGTTCACCTCTTCCTGTTCAGGAGTCAAATCAACAGGCTTCCCTTTGTAAAGCATCTTGACCCGTGAGGCTTATATGCAGGTGGGAATATTACACCGCTGTGAACCAAGCTTGTCCATTTTTTCCCTTCACCGGATCCAGGTGGGACTTTTGATGGATTAGAGCCCTTGGAACCTTTCACTATCTTCTTTGACTTCTTGTTTGTTTGTTTCAAAGCAGATGAATCATTTTTCACCACTTTCTGATTTACAGACGACGATTTACTACTCGACGGGGTTTGCTCCTTTGTTTTCTGATTGGGAACATCATCATCATCTTCGTCATCATAATCATCATCATCATCATCACAATCGTCATCATCGCCGTCGTCATCATCTGAACTGGTTTCTGCTTTTACAGGGAATGGTTTGTGGTTCACTGGTGTTGAAGAATCTGAAAGCTTTGACTTCTTAACCGACGATTGAACTGAAGCTTTTTCCTCATCTAATGGTCTTTTACTTGAACCAGTATACTTAGAATGGTTATCCTTTTTTGCAGCACCATTTTGAAGAATTCTTTTAATGAGCAATCCCGCATCGGGTTTGGAGACAATCTTTGAACACAAAGGTTCATCACTATCAGAATCTTCATCCGAATCACTGATTGGTTTATGATCCTCATCAGATGAATGACTCATTTTTCGTAAATTTGTTGTAATATAACACCTCAATCTCTAGACAGCCTGCCCTTAATGCTTTTAGTGGAAGTTGACCGACCTGTTTGCAAATTATAAAATTAATGAAACTGTAACAAAATAAATGTACATAATGTCCAATGACTATTCAAAGAACAGCCTATTCCAAGCAGTCATGATGCTCAAGGTCACAGAAAAAAAAACATGATATATTGACATCACTGAAGGGCATTGTGACATTTTATAAGTCCGAGTCACAAAAACAGCCCCTTTGCAAAACACAAGCATATGGCAAAAGAAGCCATCATATAATCATGAAACTGAGACCTAATCATACTTTCAATTGCCGTATCTCCCTGCAGTTTCTCAAAGAGGTTGTTTACATGACCCAAACTCACGGTCTTAGTAACACAATCGAGTAACCTACATGGCTACAAAGTCATCTATAATACATCCTCTTATGGGATAAAAACCCAACATAAAAGCACTTTTTACCCAAAACAACATACCTAATCCATAACGTCACAAAGATGGTTCGTGTACAGCAGTATATACGTAAACTACAATGCAACTAGAAACAGGAATACCTACATTCTGAGATAACCAGAGTTCCAAACTACGGTCTAAAATATACATATCTCATTATGATGCATCACTACAATACAAACACCTACAGTAAAATTCCTGAATCAGACACAACATGTACAATAAGGTCCCAGAAGCTAACACAACTAACTAACAAGCAAATTTCAGTAGTCTTTATTGCTTTTAGTTGAGGTTGACCTGTTTGCAAATTATATAAATAAAACTGTAACAAAATAAAGATACATATATAATGTCCTAAAAATTCTAAAGAATAGCCTATCTGCAAGTGGCCATGACTGAAGGGTACTGTGACAAGATCATAAGTTCGAGTCACAAATACAAACCCTACTAAAACTGCAAGCATATGGCAAAACAAAGAGGATATACACATTTCGGCTGCCATCATGTAACCATGTAACCTAAAATCTAATTATATTTTCAGCTTCAAGACAGACAAAAAAATATAAACCAGAAAAAGAAGAGTGCGGTTATAAATTTTAATTTAGGCCATTTAAAATACTGATTGACATAGCACACAACTACAATCATAACAAGTCATCAATAATGAGCTCATGATACTTTCTTTAACAAAGAAGTGAGCTCATTAATGTCAAAAAATGTGATCTGTTAATGCCGTATCTCCCCACATTATCTCAAAGAGGTTGTCCCCAAGATCCAAATTCCCGACATTTGTAAGCTTATTTAGTCAACGTGCACTTTTATCTATATAACATAATCTTATGTGGTAAAAACTCAAGATAAACAAGGTTTCACTAACAAAACAAAATAACTAGCAAAATTCAGTTACGTTATTATAACGTATTCTACTTAGACCTTCACAATTCTTTAGCACACATTTACAATCCTAAAAACTAGTCATCAGTTTAGAGCTTGCAAGTACTTTCTTCCACGAAAAAGAGATCTCCTTAAAGGCATTTGCCTCTATTTTAAACAACAATCTTTCGATCTTGTAATGCCGTACCACCCTAAAAAGATTATTCAATAACTAAGCCAACACTTACACCTATATATGATACATCCTTTTACGTGGCATATACAGCATCTCTCGTCCCAAAAAAAACATCCCTACACCATAACCTCACGTGTACAGGCGTATATATAAACGAAACTATATTCTTCCTCCTATAGGCGTAAAAACAAGATAACGGCAATTCTCGCAACAAAAACACATCAATGACAATGCAGCTACAAACAAAGACATGCAAACACATCAACAAGAAAACTAATACCTATGTTCCGTTATCCGACATGATCTCGGTTCAATTAGGGTTTGTAAATAGCTCAGGGGCCCCACAATGTAACAGAACTAACTAACTAACAAAATTCAGTTACAAGAATTATTTATTATTAACCATTAATAAGTTATTACTAATTGTTTATTATCATTAGGTGTTAGAGATTATGTAATGTGAATAATAATAATGGATGAAAATAGGTACCGATCGCGTAATGTGTTTTAGGGAGGCGGGAAGGAGATAAAAAAAGAGCGCACAAATTTTGGGGAGTAAGAATAGATATAAAGAAAGGAATATATAGATTGCGGGTGATTTTGGGCTTTGTGTTAAAGTGATGGGTTTTTAGCGCTATGGTTTTTTTATTTGGCCTATCTTAATGGCTCGGTTGGTTTTTCCCCGACCTGAGTAGTCGATTTTGTTGTGTCCATTAGCCAAACTGAATACAATCGATCAAATATCTAACTTTTTTATTTACTCGGTTTGTCGGCTAACCGAGTAAATATGCACACCTCCTATGATTGTGTGTGTAGATTTTTATTTTTTATTTGTTTTTGTGAAGATTGTTTTATGTTGTGATTGCGGTCGTCTTAGAAAATTGTGTTTGAGTGTAGTTTTAGAGAGAGAAAGTTGTGACCACAATTTTTACGATTACCATTTCTATTAGCCTTAAGTTAGCTAGTGAATTATTTGGGAGACTAATAGACAAATCACAAGATTAATCTTCACCATTTATTATAATGGCTAGGATAAAAGCTAACATTTATATTATAAGAGTATTTTTGTTAACTATATAGAAGATAAATTAACTCTTCTTTTTCATTTTTTATTTATCACATAATTATTCTTTTTTTTTCATGCAACATCAACCGTCGTATTGGTTTTAAAACACTAAAATTGTGATTTCTCCAATTCATCATCTAATTCACCTATTTTAATCATCATCACATTAATATCTAAGTACGAGTTTTGCCATATTCAATTGTTCGGATTATTCTGATTCATCGATCATAATCACATTGACTAAACATCAAATTCAAAGCTACTGCCAGATTAGAGCATAATGTAATTACTCGATTTGGTTATTTGTACCATAATCGAGGTTGTATGGATTCAAGTTTGTTAATAGAAATAAGTCGTACAAACGTTTATTTATATTTTACGATCTTCTAATGTTTTGTCGATAACAAATAAAATACGTAAATGGTTTGAGTCAATAGTTTTCTAACACACTTACGTTTTCACATAAAACACTAAAACAAGTATAAGTGATTTTATGATTTAGTAATACATATGTACAACAACTAGTGTTTATATATTGGGTAAATATATACATAACTAGTATGTATTATAATGGGTAATATAAATGGGTAGAAACTTAAGTATTTGACCCATTGACCAAATACATTGAATGTAGTCGGGTATAACCCAAAGTTCATGACCCATACCCATGGAGCATGACCCATAACCCATTGCATGACATCATGCTTAAGTCATATATGGATATTATCCATGACCCATGGTTTTAATCCATGACCCATGGACTAGATGCATTGCATATTGTAGATACATTGTACTACTTGGATACCCCGATCCATAACCCATGACCCATGACCCAAAACCCGTGGGTAAAGGGGCGTCCCACGGATCCCGAGATTACCTGGACGATCCTCAGTGAGAGATCCGTGGGATCCGTGGAGCGAGAGCCATTTTCTCTATAAATAGTGAGCCATTTCTTCATTGTTTCTCACCCTTTCACATATATTTTCTCTTTGAGTTATAAACTCTCTAACCTCAGATCCAAGTGATCTATGTGTGTAGTTTTGTTTTTGTGTGATTCTCTAGGTTCCTCTTAAAGGCGAGATCACCATCTTTTGAAGTCGAGCAAGCTCAAGTCCATGAGATGCCATGCTTCGTTATCATCAAGACTACTGAGGTTCTCTTGTTGATAGTTCTCTTCTTTCTCATAAGAAGTGTAGTGTTGAAGACATTAGTGAAAGATGTCTAAAAGAGTCAAGACGAAGACATTAGTGAAATGTGTCGAACGTCCGTATGAAAGCACTAGTGAAGGGTGCTTAGAAGTCAAGGCTAAAGGCATTAGTGAAAGGTGCCTAAAAGTCAAGTCACAAGGCATTAGTGAAGGGTGCCTTGAGATATAGTCAAAGGCATTAGTGAAAGGTGCCTAAGGTGTACAATCGATATGGTGTGATTCAATGTACAAGATAGATTAGTATTGGGTCAAAGGATATTGATATCCTTGTTGATATTGTTATAAGGAGTAGATCTCCTTTGGGGTTAGTTGTTGGTGTAGTGTTGGGTAGTAGTTCCTCCATTGTAATGGAACTCGGTATCTAGCCTAGTACCGGATAAAGGGTAGGCGACGTAGTGATAGGTTTGGTTCTACCTTGTGGAAGAACCCGATATCTAGCCTTGTACCGGATAAAGAGTAGGCGACGTTGTGAAGGCTTCTCTGCCATAAGGAGTTGGTGTCGTGTAGTGTTTACAAACTCTCGAGTAGGTGACTCGGGGAGTGGAGTAGGGCAAGGAAGGTGTCCTTGTAGCCGAACCACTATAAATACTCGCGTTGTGGTTTTGTGCTTCTTACTCCTTATCTTTTCATTACATACTCATATATGTTTGTCTATCAACATCCAACACACTTGTTTGAATAGATTGACATAAGTCGATCTAAATAGTTTAAAACCAAGTTTTAATCGATAAAACTATTCAACCCCCCTTCTAGTTTTCCATAATTGGTATCAGAGCTTCGTTACCAAGTTTCTTAAAGTATATTGTACTTAAAAATTTTGATACGATCCATGTTTAATTGAAAACTACAAAGAAGGTCTTTTACAAAAACAAACACTATTTTTGTAACACTTTGTTTGGATGTTGATTAGATGACAACATTTTTTTCTTTCTCTCTTTCCTATTATTTGCTTAATTGCACTAATCTTCTTTGTCATGTTGTTTAGTTAAAGCTCATACCTACCAAGTCATAAGAATTGCTTGGTAACAATAATACCTTCCCTAAGAAGGTATCTTAAACACGAAGGAACCGGAATTGTCTACTGACATTTGTTGTGTCATTTGTGAAGACATTCCTAAGTGCATTAGAGGTATGACTTTCCACTTATCTCTAATTAACATTAGCTTAATAAATAAGTATGCTTACATAGGAATTTATATGAGTATCTTTTGTGCATATTCATATATTACACGTAGCTTCGTTAGGAAACTTTTCTCGCATACGTGTTGTTCTTTCATCTAAAAATCGAGGTTTATAAAACTTGTGTTTTATTTCATTTAATCCAAAAATCATATCTTTCTAATAATAAAACAAAACACAGATCTCAAAAATTCCTCCTTCCCATAAAATTCCCTCCGACGTCCACTCCACCAAATCCTCACTTTTTCAAATCTTCTACTTTTAAAAATTACCTCTCATTCAAAACTTCATCTTCCTCCCCATCTCATCTCATCTCAAACCAAAACCAAAAAGGTTCTTCATCAACATGGTTTACATCGCCCTCGTACTCAACGCCTTAACACTCATCGCTCTCGTGTTCCCCATGATGAAGTTTTCATATGGAGACATATACTTTGTGTTGTTAATCTACATTGGTGTTATATACCCAATCCTTTGTATCGTTCTTAGCATTGAAATGAAATATTACTAATGTTCTAGTTTATCTAGTTTATTTCTCAAATATGTTTGTCCTTTCGTTTACTTTTTATCTTTTGTATTTTTTTGGTCTTGAGATACATTAGAAACCGACAATGCATGCTAAAGTAAACATTGGCTAAAATACATACTTTTGTATAAACATATAAGATGCAAAATAAAATCGTCAAAACCCTTCTTATGTCACTACAGATCCACGGATCCCTGTAGGCATACTAGCCGGATCCCTCATGGAAGGGAACCGTGAGAAATCCTTACGGATAACAGTTTTTCATGCAATATAAAAACCGTTTTCTTCCTAAAAGAAATGTTTCACTAAAATGCAAATGTGCTGAAATAGTGTTAAGCCAAACTTTGACTCTGGGAGATATCTAAATAAAAGCTTTGTCTCTGGACTCGTAGATGAGTTGTTTTGGTCGTAATAAAAAGGATATCTCCCTAAATCATGTTAAATTAGGACCTTGATGTGGACCTCATTCTTGTTTACAACGGTTTTCGAGGGAAGATGGAAAACTAATTAGCGTCTTAGCTTCATATCTTTATCGGAATAAAACCTATCGAAACGAGAAATCATGAAGAAATTCATTTCTCACCAAAAATAAAATAAATAGAGGAAAATAGGAAAATGGGAGCAAGAGGTAATTACACAAGTAACTTTCATGGGTAGTGTTAGCATCTAAAATCATAATTAACAATGATTTCGATTTTACGCTTAGTTTGGGGACTTGTGAAAAATCAGGGACGATGTATTCTATCCGTATGGTCACTCCTCGCTGAGTTGTGTTTCCTACTCCGTGATCCTAAAAATGTCTTTTGAAAAATGTGGGAGTTACCGATTGACATGAAAGTTCAACAAACCATCACACAAAAGGAAAGTGTTTAATGTTATATATATACTTGATAAAATGGTTTAAACGGGGCGTTCTCAAAGCTAAAGATTTTTTGTACCCCATGATGAACATCTTTCTGTTCTTGTTTGATGTGAGGGATTATTAGTTAAAGGGGTTTAAAATATTTTCTTTCACTACGTGTGTAATTAACATTGCGTGTGGGACCAGCAATGGTTTTAGTGTGGGGTATTTTGATGTGTGCTAAAACAC
Source organism: Chrysanthemum lavandulifolium (assembly GCA_022545495.1). Classification (NCBI taxonomy): domain Eukaryota; kingdom Viridiplantae; phylum Streptophyta; class Magnoliopsida; order Asterales; family Asteraceae; genus Chrysanthemum; species Chrysanthemum lavandulifolium. The sequence continues at coordinate 132,334,225 of CM040240.1, read as the reverse complement.
ACATCATTTTGTATCTAAAAATATGCTAAATCGGACTAATAACCATTAGATATGTCAAATTATATTGCAAATATGTTGGATATGTGTTATTATGTCTTGCAGGTACAAGGGTTTGAAAACAAAGCAAAAAACGGTGATTTTCGGATGAGGTTCGATGATTTTTCACGTTTTGAAGTTCAAGAAGTGATAAAGATTAACCGAGCACACCATTGGAAAGATCACGAAGTATCGAGTCAAATGGTTATTTTGTTTGGAGCATCAAGGAAGAGAAGAAAAATTGAAAGATTAAACGGAGCTCGAACGAAGAATATTTTTAAAGATAATGGCTAATATTTGGATAAAGTGAAAGAGGGATAAACGCAATTAAATGCAAAAGACTTAACACAAAAAGAGCTCTTGGTATAGTGGTTGGGTGCATGTTTGTCAAGCAAGAGGTCTTGGGTTTTAATCCCGCTCATGGCATATTTATTTTTTGTTACATGCTCATTCAAAGCCAAACAAAAATCAGGCCCAGCTGCAGTTGATCTCCAAGCCCAGCTGCGAATTAAAGGAATTGCAAATCCAAGTGCTTTTAAATTGCAAATGTGATATCTGAGTAACAAGAGTGTAATACACGTTCCAAAATAAATTCCATCATACGCGTGAAGTTTTTGTGTCTGCATTCTCCACTCACTCGCACATAATTTTTGCTCCAGCCAATCCTTTGCCAACACGTGGCCCATATCACATGGGATACTATGATTCTTGGGATATAAATAATTAAATACTAACAGAAGCAGCTGATCCGAGGTGGCATCTCACACACATTATACACACACATTAATTTCACGCAGTTCCTTTATTTTTTATTTTAGTAGGAGTAGATTTATTTTTAGGAGTAGGAGTAGTTTGTAGCTTATTGTAATTTCTAGCTTATTTCAAGTGCTTTTGTAAGACTCTTTTGCTTATTAATGAATTTAATGCTTATCTTTTAGCTTATTCATCTTTTTCTTCTACTCTTTTGTTTTCTTTTCTTATCTTATCTAAAAGTCATGAAAGCTTATTAGCTTTTGTGGCTTATTTAGATCTAGCTTATTCATAAGCTCTCTTTTACTACTTTTTAAAGCTTTTATAACCTTAGATCTACTATTTATTTTACTAAATACTTTATAAAAACACAAAAAGATTTGATTTTTATTAGTTTTTCTTTTATAGAAAGTTATTCATTAGCTTATTACTCTAAATCTAGCATTTTTAGTTAAAAAGTTTTAATCTTTAAGCTTTTTCTTAGCTTACCTCCATTAAAGTTTAGTACTTTCTAAATCAATAAGCTTTTTCATAGCTTATTTGATTCATATTATTGCTTATTTGTCCTAACCTTTGTTAAAGTTGTGATTTTTAAGCTTGCTTTCATTCATTCCTAAGGCGAGGAGCTTAAGGGTTTTATAAGCTTGCTTATCACTAAAGTTTAGAGCTTTTTTAGATTTTATAATACTAATTAGTTATTAAAGTCACAAGCTTTATTAGCTATTTGGTAATATAAAAGCTAATAAAGAAATAAACTTTTTGGTTTGATAAGTTTATAAAATCGGGTGGTTTATTATTCTCGTCTCATTAGATCGGGTTCTAATTTCTTACCTTTTCTCATTAGCTTAGTTATTTTAGTTAATAAAATGTTTATTATTGTTGAGGTTATTATCGTTTGTTTCGTAGTTATGCTTATTGAGTAGATTCTTATATGCTTGTTAAGTGAGTAGTGATATGGGATTTGAGTGTGAAAAACTTAGAAATTGTTGATTAATAATCTTTGGTTACTTGGATTGAAATTTGTTGTTTTGACGGGAAAAAACCGTTAGGGTAATTAATTAAATCTTGTAATTTTACCTAGACAAAGAATTGTTTTCAAAATAAACCAACGTTGAGAAAGTAGTTTTTAAAGCGGTATCAAGATTATTGATTAATAGTTTCGGATTATTTTTAGATATAATTAGTTGGTTGTTTTAACGGGCAAAATCCGTGGGAACAATTGATTATTTAAATCTAGTGATTTTTACCAAGAGAAAAATGATTGTTTTCAATATAAGTCAACGCTGTGAGAAAATAATTTTATTTCAACGGGTATTAATTACAAGAGCTTAATAGTGTTCACACTTATTTACCTTTTAACCTCACTTGACAAGCATAGCTTTTACTATCATATTCTTAGCTTAATTTTATTTCGTCATTAGTTGTTATTTAATTTTAATTAGCATAAAATAGTTTTTAAAATCTTTTCAAAAATCCAAAACCAAATATTCGATAATCAAGCATCAAACGAAAAATATAAACGTAAATTTCAATTTATATCTCGACGTGAAATACGACTCCGGAAGATTGATTCTTATTTGTCCTCAAGTAGTGATTGATTCTTAATCGGGAAAACAAAAAATTTAAAATTGCCCTTTGCTACAAACGAATCATAAAGCGTAAAGCTATTGAAGATAAGGTACGTCGTGAGAAGATGTTCGAAGTTGATGAACCCCTTGATGTTGAGAACTCGAGGGCGAGTTCTTTTCAAGTGAAGGAGAATGATGGGGCATAAGCTTAAGGGATTTTACATGAAGTATATGGAGCAATGCGAGCACAACAAGCAAGATAAAAGGTGTGAGTCCAAAATGCTTCGCCCTCCCCACTTTGCATTTTGATTGGATTAAAATGTCTTGCCTTTCTAAAAAAATTACAAAAAAATAATAATAAAAAATAACTTTTAGATTTAATTTAAAGGGGCAATTTCATATCTCCTTTTTTTAGTTGGAAATTTCATATATACTCAAACATGCATAAAAACATTGTACATTATCATTCAATACATGCATTTTGAGTATATAGGAAATTAATCATGAAAGTAGGATAATATAGGAAATTAATCCTAATTTAAAAATACGGTAAGATTTGAGTTTGAAAACAACTATTTTCCAAAACTCATAACTTACATATTTTGTGAAGAAAAATTATAATTATAATATACAATCTATTAGGGATTAACTAATCTATTAATACTAATAAACACAATTTTTAGCTAGCTATCTAATTAATTTTTTCCATATTTAACTTTTAACTACGGCTTGACACGTGGAATCTAAAAGAAATTAAAACTACAACCTTTGAAAAAGTTTTCCATACTTAACTTTTAAAAGTTTTCTAACTTGGTCAATTTTAATCAGTGATGAATATTCAAATCGTTAATTTTAAAGATATATATCATCATAGATTATAATTTTGGAAGCAAATTATGGGTGTGTCCTATTAAAGGATACAAATCAAATGTCAATTTTGCGAGCCATATGTTTACAGAATGAATCACTATCACCCTATCAAACATTTTTTACTTTAATTTTTAGATGTGTCTTTTTATTTGTTTCAGATCACAAATACTATAAAGTAAAATGGAACATAGGCATATTTTGTTTTACAAGTTATCCCACAAGTGCACTTGCTTCTCTGTCTTCTCCATAATTTTGCTTACAAAGTTCATATTGTATAAACTTTCAATTACTATTCAAATTAATCAATTCCATGTAAGTTCATCAATTCATTATTAATTGTTTTTGCAGTGAATCCATGTATGTTTGGTTATATATGTGCGCTTTCAATTGGTTTTGATCTATTTAGACTACATAGCAGTTCACATAATCATTGTTTTCAATTGCATCATGAGGTATGTTCCATTCGAGTTTGGTATGTGATTTTTGCTATAATTGTTTTCTCCATTTTGCTTTTTCTCTATTTTCATTGGAACCATTTTACTATTTTTTTAAGAAGATTAAGATTCAGATTATTGATATTTTAGAGCCTTAAAGATACAACAAACTTATGCAATTGGAAGTTTAAAGGAACACCACGTGATGAGTCATTGTCCTAACTAAAGATTTATGATGATCCTTTACAATAGGTACTCCTTTACTTTGTTAATGCATGTCATTCCTCCATCTTTAAATTTACTCAATATAATCTCTATCAATGTCAATATTTTCATTCAGTATCTTCCTAGAATATCTTTTTCGATTTAGGTTGCTTTGTTACACAACTACTTTTGGAGCTTTAGAAACTTTTAAGGTACACATCATCTAAATTTCAAGTTCATAAACATGTTTTTAACAAAATATCATGACAATTTAATTTATTGATGTTTAACAAAGTTTCTTGAAAATGTGTATGCATATATAATTAGGCGCTTCCTTAACTTATATCGGGATTTGAACTTTTAAAAAACAATAAAAGTTCACATATGATAACCGTAATTTGTGGTTATACTTATAAAACTTCAGATATTGGCGTTAATATAATTGGAAGAGACATGCAAGAAATAATAACTTTTATTTGAGTAAACGGTTAATGACCTTAAATATTTCTTGGTAATAATGTACCTATAAAAATCGACCTTATTGGTTTCATTGTCGACTTGGATGCTATGTAGTATTAAATTGTGAACAAAACTTTTACTAAAGATGTTATGTATTATAAAAGATATGCAATTTAACTAATTAGTCAACACATCCTTTAAATTTAAAAGTAGGTTACTATGTCAAATGAAAACAATTCGTTCTCACTTAATCATTTCCTTAGATAAAGTTATAATTCAAATATATGTATAGCTTTTTATATCACCTTCAATATTCAGTTTATGTCATTTCATGTTATTTTTATTTTATTTTCGCTAACATATTTATGTTCACATGCAGGTTTGATAAGTGTTCACTTAGAGAATCTACTATGGATGTTTAAACATAGGTATTAAAACTTATGAAGAGGTTCAACAAATTTTGTATCACAGTGAAGAATCATTTCATGCTTAGGTGGCATGAAAAAGTATAGGATCTTGGAGAGATCCAAGAAATGTTTGTCAGTTTTTTTCTTTGTTTATCTTTTTAACTAAATAATAAATGACATTTAAATGGTGGAATAATTTATAAACCTCAAAAGCTTAAACTATAGTAAGAATAGGTTTATAATATGAAAAGTTCTATGAATTAATAACATTGTAAGATGTGAAACCTTATAAACCTTTAATAGGTTCATCAATAGTGGATACCCTTGATACAATTTTGTTCATCAATTCAAGTTTATGATGACTCAGTTACATCCAAATGTGATTTCGCTGTTATAATTTTGAAGTCATTTTTCTCTATTGTCTATGAGGTTTTGTATCTAAATATTTTAGTTGTAAAGATTATCTTCTAATAGGTGAATCATACATCCTTCCATCCATCTGTGCACGCTCAGTGGGTTTCATGTATTGTTTTTTACTATCACTTAAATTGTTAAAATTATATTAGTTCTTTTATGATATATTTCGATTAGATAAAATCCCATGCATTTTTATATAAGATCGTATTTGCTTTGTGGAATTTTTTATGATATATAATTACAATATAATTCATCCAATCATGTAAGTTTCCAAACTTATGGAACGTCATTTATTCTTAATATTTCTGTTAATTTCCTTATTTATTGTTTTCATCAACATCCATCTTTTCAATTTTTATCAACATCCGTATTTTCGGTTGATTTCCTCGGTTATCATTCAATCACGAGCACGCTTTTAGTCTTAATTTCTAAATCTAATATTTGTACATATCGGATGGACAAAACCACCTCCAAAATAAGTTGTTTTCCAGCTTTTTATGTGTCTTAATGAGTTGTTTCAATGTGTGGGTATTCTTTATGAGTCTTGCCGCTTTAATGTTCTATTGGTAAAAACAACTCAAAGGCATATTATTAGTTGCGTTTAGTTTCAAATGAATAATTGAAATAAATGATATGTAATTATTTTAGACCGCTCACACGGGAGAGTGGCAAGGAGCAAGAAGAGTAGCAAGCGGCATGCTAGTTGGGATGGGGCTCACTGCGGCAACACATGACGAAAGGTGAAACCTTCACCTTATATGATTATGTGCCAAGTGGGTCCCCTCAGTGTTTTATTATTTGTTTTAAATTTATGAGTGTGTGTGATATTTAATTGGTATTATAATAAATAAATAAAAATGGGTTGAAAGGTGGAGTAGTGTGAGTAATTGGTAGTGAGAAATGAGAGGGTGAAAGAATAAAGAACGTTGATGTGACACTGAGGTGGAAGGTGAAGTGATGTTATGGATGAGATTAGTCTAAAGAATTGATATGGAACAAGGATTTTCGTTGCCCGTGTGTCGCGTCATGATAGTTCTCATTAGCTTAAAATTGCATACGTGTAAATTTCTCTTTTTAAACCTAAGACATTGTAATTTGAACTCACGGCTTTGGCTATAATGCTCTCAAATTAGCACGCAAAAAATACAAAATAGAAAGTTGAGGAACAAAAATTTAGAAAGTTGAATTTTTGGTATTAGGGTAAAAAAAATTATATTTACATAAGGTTGAATATATAAGTAGAAGATTCTGAGAAAGTTAAATCGCGGCTTTGGCTATAATGCTCTCAAATTAACACGCAAAAAATACAAAATAGAAAGTTGAGGAAAAAAATTTAGAAAGTTAAATATTTGGTATTAGGGTAAAAAAAAGATATATTTACATAAGGTTGAATATATAAGTAGAAGATTCTAAGAAAGTTAAATGGGTTAAATTATTAATATGAAATGAATTGTAATTTTTTTTATAATTTATAATTAGAGAAGGTAAAATATGTCTAAAGTTAACATTTCTATTGCAATGAAATTGTGTGCAGGAAAGGAATAGTTTATGGCTTTAACTTTGTAAATCACAAAGAGTAAAACAATATCTATTTTTTTTTAATCTCATAATTACATATTATATTTTAAAGTAAGGATCAAATAAGAAATAAAAGTAAAACGAGAAGGATGAGAAATAACCACAGCCGCACATTTCAGATGCATCTACAAAAAAGACGCATATCCCATGAAATTCTACTTCTACATTTGAAATGTGTGGCTGAAAACATTTCTCATTCTTTTTATTTTTATTTTTCTTCTTACTGGATTATATTTTAATGTTGAGTGTCTCGGAAATGATTTTACAATCTTTATTTTATAGAGTATTAATTATTAATAATGGACATTACATACGCATAGTGGCTACATCGTATAGTTATGTCAAAATTTGTATCTATATGCAAGGGTTAAAAAAGTAAACACGATGTATTAAACGCATTACAACATTCTCGATAGTGTAATAATCAATTAGTTCATAGGATAATTGCTAAACAATTAGTTTTGTAGCTTTAGTTTTGTAAATCACAAATAAAGTAAAACAATTTTGTTTCGTGAGAGTCTCCGGCAGAGGAAATGGTCGTCTTTCATTAGAGACTAACTTTGCTACATATATAAATTTTTAATAATTACTTAAACTTAAATATTATGGTTATAAAATCAATTTGCAATAAAATTTGACTTGCGATTCAAACGATAATAATAATATAATTGGAAGTAAAAGAGGAGACAATGGTTTAAAATGTTTAAGTTGAGTCAGTTTTGGAGAAAGATACGATCAAAGTTGTCCACAATGAAGTGCTCACAATCTGTGATCACATACATCTATATGTGGCCGTATTTCATGTTACGAGAAAAAAATAATTGAAGATTGTTGTGTTCTTTTTCAGTTATTTGACAACCATGTTTTATGTATGATATTTTTCATTATTAGCAACTTTATATTTTATGTTTGCTTATCAAAATGTGGTTCTTTTTACCTCTAACTTCGTAATACGCAATGTCATGCTCATTTAAATGTTTCTTTAAAGTACCCATGAATTTCACGGGTCTTTTAGCTAGTGATTATATATATTCAGTGAAGAAACAAGTTCGACGTTATTAAATGCTAAAGTAGTTTAATTATTGTTCTAATTAGTAGTTAAATGATGAATTTTGGTTTATTCTAGTATTGATGCTTTAACTTTACATTAGAGCAATCGATATGTTAACCCCCACAACCATGTTAACTCTTAACGCCGCAACGTTAAGGCGTGTTAACCGCACCGGATTCGGCGTTAAAGCCGCGTTAACGGTGCCATGTTAACCCCTTAACATTGCGTTAAGGTGGTTTGTTTAAAAAAAATCATTTTCACCCCCTAACGGCTAATATATCCGTTGGGTTTTAAAAAAAATCATTTTACCTCCAGGTAAAACGGCTAGTTTCTTAAAAAAATAATAATAAAATAAATAAATCCATTTTCTTACCATTATAAATACCCAAATAACACGTCATTTTTCACACTTCCACAACTCAATCTACTCAATCTTATACTTTCACTTGCTAAAAAAAATGTCAGGAGGCAACGACAACGATGATTTATTCGTGAATCTTCTTGGTGGGTGGAATACCTCAAACCCGGGTTCATCTTCAAACCCGAACGCGGGTTCATCATCACCCAACTTCTCTTTTCCTAACCCACTAGGCTTGTCGAGCCAAGAACTTTACCTACAACATCAACGATTTCTGTTTTGGGAACAAAGTCAACAAAACACACTAAACACCAATTTCCAAAATCTACAATTCTCACAACATTCACAACATTCACAAACTGAAGCACATGAGGTTCCTGAAACACCCACATCTCCTCCAAAGCCCAAAAGTCGTGGTAAACGAAAGTCCAAAAAATCCAAATACCCCGAACCAATCGATGAGGATGAAGAAAATTCCAACTACGTCCTTAGACGTTGGCAACCAAAAGAGGAAGAATTACTTGCCACTTGTTATGTAGCCACTACGGAGGATCCGTTTCACGGCGCGCACAAGATCGTGATACGTTTTGGCATCGGGTCAAAATGAGTTCAATAGACTCAATTATCAACCACGCAACAAGGATATGATAACAAGCAAGTGGAAAACGTTGAACCGTGATTGCACAAAGTTCAAAGCGATTACAAAGCGTGCGCAACGGGAGCAGAGAAGTGGGAAAAGTGAGATGGATGTCCTCAAACGGCGAAACAAATGTATCGTAACGAGCACAAACCGCGCCGCTTGCAAACGAGGAGCTTGGGAGGTTTTGCATGGTTATAAGAAATAGGAGGCACCGGATCCGGTTGATTTAACCGGCGATGTGCCAAGGTAAACAAACGAGGCTTTGTTTGGTCATGATAAACAACCACGCCCATGGGAAAAAACGTGCTTCCAAGAAAGCCATATCCGAGCACGACAAGTATCGGAGGAGCGAGCGGAGGAACGAGCTCGTCAAGCCAATTCACCGAGACTATGACAACCGAGTATCGTATCAATAGAAACCGCCAAGCGCGATCGGGCGCCCAAGTAAAAGATGAAACGATAACAAGGTTGGAAGAGATGAAATTTTGATGATTGACAATCAAAGCAAAGATCTAAACGTTGTGGCTTGGATCAATGAAGAAAATGATCGAATCATCAAAATATAACTTGCAACCTCGTCACTAGATTGTATTTTCGTCATTTCCTTTATGTTTTAGTTTACTTTGCTGTTTTTTTTTTTTCGTATTTATTTTTATTTTTTCGTTGTAACATTTTTTTTTTTAATTTCGTATTGTAATATGTTTAAGAATTAATGATATGTTTTTAATAAATGAAGTGTTTGTTTTAGTTTAGGGATTGAATTTGAAAATATTTGAGTTAAAGTGAGTTAAGTTTAAGTTGTGATAAGAGTTTTTTTGTTGAGTTAAAGTGAAATGTTAAAGTCGATGTGACGTTGACGTGGCATGTGTTAACGCTTAACTTGAGGGCACCACACCCTTTGCTCTTATAATTGGAGTATTAGGCGAAATATTACGAGTTTAGTGTCCAAATGATATTCATTAGTGACATGACATCATGACTAGACACTAATACTAGACCCGCTTTGATTAACAAACCCCATAACTCGACCCAACCCCAAACATAAATTTATTCAACCATATCGAAATAGTTTCTTTAAAAATAAAGTGACTACACGAAACCCATCACAACCCATTTCATTATGGACTTATGGTAAGTCACTTATTGGATGCCACTTAAGCGTGAAACTCAAAGTATTTCACACTAATGCTCAATTATGAACATATAATAAAATATTTAAAACTAAAACATAAAAAAAATTATTACTTATAAGTACATTTAGTAATGTTGCTACGACCAGGTTGTTTTGTGCTACTGCCACACCCAATAGGAGTCGAATGACAGTAAAATGCACACTAACTAACGGTCGTTACTTTTTTTTTTTTTTTTTTTTTTTTTTTTTAAATACAAAAATGCGACAAGAGTCCCTGAGGTTTAGCGTGCGTTGCAGAATAGGTCCTGTAGGGACTAACGATGTAATTGTTTTTTACATAATTGGTCCTTCATGTTAGATGTTCGTTACACAAACAGTCCTACTGACGACCGTTACTTAACGGTTGTTAAATAACGACATTCTATCATTTTTAATTAAGAAGGTCTATATAAAACGCTGCAGCGAAAGCTTGATAACACACTTTTTTGTAAATTCGCAACCGCTTAATTATATTGTTCACGCTTAAAATACTAAACATATCTAATATGAACACACTTAGCTCGAACATTAAATAATACTTCTGTATACAAATACCCCGCTGCGAAGCACGGGCTAAAAACCTTGTTAAATACTAAATTGAAACATTGACTAAAATATATTGATTTTTAATAAAACTAAATAAATAAATTTAGACACACGCTATATAAAATTCTTGCAAATAGGAAATTTATAAAGAAAAAATTGTATAAAATTCATAATCTCAACCCGATACAAGTTATAATGTAGAAATCACAACTGAAATGTTACTCATTATTTGAAAGCTTTTATAAATAGAATAAGGAGCGTTTGGTTTGTAAACGGAATCACTATGAATTTGTAAATCCAACATGTGGTGGGTATGAGATTTGACTATTTGTATGGGTTTTATACCCATATCTCAAAATAAAACTCACCAACCAAACCTTTATTGAAAATGGAATTCATTCCTTTATTCCCATTCGCATAAACCAAACGTACCCTAAGTAATTGTTATCTAGTAAATGTGGTTTCTTTGAGGTGAGAATGACATTTCATCATTTTGTCTCGGTTCAAAGATTATAAATTTGAGTACTAACATTTGTCAACCGGACAAATAACACAAATGTCAAATAACAAATTTTGATTTTTAAAATGGTAAAATAGCCTTCATATTTTACGCTTTTTAAGTTTATATAAGTTTATTTTTGAGTTTTCAAAATCACCATCATACATATATTTGTGGTGTTGGTGGTTCTTAGAATGTGGCCGACTTCAAGTCTTCAACCGAGGTAGAATGGTAGATGTTTGTTATGTATTCTAGGTGTTGGGATGTGACCGACAAGAAAGATAAAGTGTGTAATTGGTATGAGAGGTGTTTGGTTAGTTGGTGAAAATTTTTGAGAGATTTTTAAGAAAGTGATAATGACGACTTTACTATCGTGTGTAATTCCCATAAGGTACACTAACAAAAAACTTTAACTACCCATTCAAAATAGGTGTCATTGATACAACTAGTTTGAAAGATAAGGATCACCTATGTAATAAAGAACAAATAGATATTATGAGTGTTATCTCGTGTATATACCACAAAACCTATGAGTATAATTTACTTTAGCATACAATTTTCTAAAAATTGAGGGCTAAATTCACCACATTCACAACTTAAAAGGATCTATGTCTATTATATAAACATCTTTGAGGGATCGATTACAAAATAAAAACGCAACCCAATTTGGAAACTATTTGTAGAGGCTCGTGGTTAACATACGAATAAATCAAAGCCACAAAAAACACAAACACACAAACATCATCAAGAACACACTATTTTGACTCTTTTATTAGGTTTTCCAGAAACATCAACCAAATCCATGGCTTCCCTCATCACAAATGGAGTTTTTACAAACTTTTCCTCACAACCCTTTTCAGAAAACACAAAAATCTCAAAAGGGTCATCTTCAAAATCTGATTTTTCTTACAAAACAACAAAATCAAAGCCTCATAATCACAGGTTCTTGAAACTGAGAGCAATTCAATCAGACACACTTACTGAAGGTAATTCCTCAAATTTATCCTCGATTGATGATGACCCACTTCAGAAGTTTCTTAAAAGAGATTATAAGTGGGGATTTAATGAAGATATTGATTCATTTACTATCCCTAAAGGGCTATCTGAAGAGACTATTAGGTTGATTTCATCTAGAAAAAATGAACCTGATTGGATGCTTGAGTTTAGGTTGAAAGCTTATCATAAGTTTTGTCAAATGGTTGAGCCTAAATGGTCTGATAATGAATATCATAAGATTGATTTTCAGAATATTTGTTATTATTCCGAGCCGAAAAAGAAACCCACTTTGAATAGTCTTGATGAAGCTGATCCTGAGCTTATTAAGTATTTTGATAAATTGGGTATTTCGTTGGATGAAAAGAATCGATTAGCTAATGTTGCTGTGGATGCTGTATTTGATAGTGTTTCGATTGCAACGACTCATAGGAAGACTTTAGAGAAATCCGGAGTGATTTTTTGCTCGATTTCGGAGGCGATTAGGGAATATCCGGATTTGGTTAAGAAATATTTAGGGAAAGTTGTTCCTCCTGATGATAACTTCTATACTGCTTTGAATTCGGCTGTGTTTAGTGATGGGTCATTTGTGTATATACCTAAAGATACTAAGTGCCCTATGCAAATTTCGACTTATTTTAGAATAAACGCTATGGAAACGGGTCAATTTGAGCGAACTCTTATAGTGGCTGATGATAGGAGTTTTGTTGAGTATTTAGAGGGGTGTACGGCTCCTTCGTATGACACGAATCAGCTTCATGCTGCTGTGGTTGAGCTTCATTGTAACGAGGAAGCCGAGATTAAATACTCAACGGTGCAGAATTGGTATGCTGGTGATGAAAATGGATTGGGTGGGATCTTTAATTTTGTGACTAAAAGGGGTCTTTGTGCTGGACGGAAATCCAAGATTTCTTGGACTCAGGTGGAGACGGGGTCCGCAATTACTTGGAAGTATCCGAGTGTTGTGCTGGAAGGTGACGAGTCTGTGGGTGAGTTTTATTCGGTTGCTTTGACTAATAATCGTCAACAGGCGGATACGGGTACAAAGATGATACATAAGGGTAAGAATACAAGAAGTAGGATTATTTCAAAGGGGATTTCGGCTGGAAATTCAAGGAATTGTTATAGGGGTCTTGTTCAGGTTCAGTCCCGAGCAGATAATGCTAGGAATTCGTCTCAATGTGATTCAATGCTTATTGGTGATAAGGCGGCTGCTAATACTTACCCGTACATCCAGGTATGCAACTTCAACTTCACGCTGTAACATATTTCTTAATCTTTTAGGTTGTGTTTCGATTTATGTTTAAAAAAGTGATTATCTAATAATGTGTTTTAGTATTTGAGTAGCCTACCCTTTGATACATGCTATCTCATTTATGTAAACCAGTCTTGAATGAATAGTTTCATACTAGCTGCACAAAACTAAAAATTAAATGTATAGTAAAAAAGTACTTATACACTCTTATTGTATCTACGTACTACTTCCTTAACTAATCAGAATCTGGTAAACATGATAAAAAATGCTTATTACAACTTTAAGCAGTAGAGTCACTTCTTAAAACTATTCCTTTGCAATGATTTGTTACAACTGGTTTTCTGCTACCGATTTTAAATTTTACACGGGGTTTGTTTGTTTCATTGGCATGAGAGGCTTTGATTATTGTTTGTTTATTTGGTTTAAATTTGTATTTCGGAATGAAACTTAAGAAAAAAAAGGTATAATTCAAACCCACCAAGGAGGTGTGGTTTTCTCCCTTCTTTGGTAACCATACCCACCACCAAACCAAACACACTCTTAATCATTTTTCTGGATAGTATGTTCAGGCACCCCTTAATGACCCATAACAGAATTGGTCTTGTGAACCATCATACTGATTTTTGTCTGCTTACTAGTCAGCGTTATTGTTGGAATACCTTAGCGACCTTGGAAAAGCGGATGTAAATGCAATAAAAGAGACATCTGGACTTGGCACATCTTTGTTTAAAATAACTCACCGTTGCAAAGTATGGTCTAACCGTTGTGTGTTCTCAAGGATGACAGTTTGTTTGCAGCAACACTTAATAGTGATAACATTGTTTAGGGCGTGGGACAAAATCATCCCTATTAAATGTCAAATGATTAATTTCCCAATCAGTTTTGTGTATTTCTTTTTGAAAAAGCCCTCTTGTTATGGCCAAAACAACAGGTTCTAGAAAAATTTAGTTTTCAATCGCGAAAATCAGGAGAAAGAAATTTCTGCTGAAGGCGTAATCAATATTTGCAGCAAGAATAAAATGATGTTCATAAATTATCTAGTGCATTTTCAAGATAAATTTTGTACAAATTTGCTAACTTGTGTATATGGTGAAAGTTTAACCACTCTATTTTGACATATTTTGATAAGATTTGCGCATCATGTTACTTGTGAGAGTTACTTTTAGTTATCGTTTCATTCCAAAAATAGATGCTAATGCTTTCATATTTTGATTCTCGTGATAAACATCGCCATTTTGAATACCAATTCAGACAAATCTTATGGTTAAAAGGGTTGTTTATTTGGCGGTGTTAATTACTATCCCCTTCATCCCATGAAAATTGCATCATCTGGCTTTGTGTGGTTAATAAGTATAGTTGTTAATTGGAGATTAATGAAAAACACATGTAACGTTTGCTTTTAGATTTGCTAAGGACGCACTGTCTTTTATGAGACATCCCAACATGACACTACTTCTATTTTTCTTCGGATGTAACAAGTATTATTCATAGTTAGGACTAGATTTACGTGATGAAGTATATGTGTCAAATGTCAAAACCACCCTTTAAGAGTGACCAAGGGTATCCAAGTAGCTATTTCTAGATTTTCAGCGATACATTAAATCAACAAATGTATGCTCTTAACTTTTATACTAAAATCTTCATAAAGGTATGCACATCCATGTGGGTCCGCCCATGCCCATGATGCCATGAACAAAAATTCTAATAACATGAGCCGCAATAATGAGTAAATTCCATTTGAAATTGCTCTAAAATTGGATGTTACAATTTCCATCAGAAGGCCTACATTGACTTTGTTGCATTCTTCATGGAGTGGGTGGAGTACCATGTTAGAATTTATAATTACACACAATTATATCTGCCCGATAAAAATTGAGACCATTTATGTGGCTTAAAAAAGTTGCCTACTCTATGTTCATAGCTTGGATTTTAATTGTACCTCGTGAATTTTCATTAGTACTCTGTGTATGAAGATAACTAATAGAAATTGATAACCATGACTCCATGAGTATAATTGTAATTGCCATCCTAAAATAGGGAGTATACTTAATAGTTGAGATAACAAATTACTTTCTTTCTTTCTGATAAAAACAGGCAAAAAACCCATCTGCTCGTATAGAACATGAAGCAAGCACATCCAAAATTGGAGAAGACCAACTTTTCTATTTCCAGCAAAGAGGATCGACTATGAGAGAGCCATGGCTGCAATGATATCTGGGTTCTGCAGAGATGTCTTTAACGAGCTTCCTGATGAATTTGGTGCTGAAGTTAACGCTTTAATGAGCTTAAAGCTTGAAAACTCAGTTGGTTAAGAAACACGAGAAGCAATTAAAAAGTTTGGAGCTTTGGTTATCCACTAGCTTTTGCGTGCTCAAGGGTGTATTGTACTTATCATATTTGTGTAAATGAAACAGGTCATATAAGCACAATGCAGATTGTATTTATATATTGTTAGTGGTAGCCACTGTAAGCTTGTTTCATGACTAATATAATAAAGATCTGTTAAATCTCTGGGAATCAACTGCGTAACTAACATTTTCGAGTTGTGTTTTGTGTGAAAGAAACAATGAAATGATTGTGTATATGTGAATATTTCATTGAGTAAATTACAGTGTTCGTCCCTGTGGTTTATCCAGATTTCTTGTTTAGTCCCCGTTATGGAGAAATTACTGCAGAGCTTCCCAACATTTGATTTTTTGCACGCTGTTTGTCCTAAAAACTAATTATGGTCGCTATCTAATCTCGTTATCTCCAGCATGTGCCTTGCAAACAGAAAACAGTGTACTAATGAAACAACTCATAATGTGTTACCTTTAAGATAATCACTCCAGTCTCCACCTATGTTACCTTTAAGGCTTTAAAACAACTCATAAACTATAGGATAATAAGTTAATCCAAGCGCTACTAAAGAGGGACCCTAGATGATTATTATAGTAACAGATATAGTAACAAGGTAAATGGAAATCAAACAATGAAGACATGTAATCATAGAAAACAAAACTTCAATCCATAGTTGCAACGATAAGCTCTATGTGGAACCATATATGGGTAATCCATTTTACCTGCAAGTTCAGTCATCTCTCTGTGTTAGGAACAACGGTTAAAAATGTCTTGCTTACACAAAATCTCTATTGGATTATTCAAGAGATGCACTTACTAACAAAATTACAGTTTGGCAGTTTGGCGACAGTTGGTGGCAGTTGGCGGATCCAACGGTCATGTTAGTTGGTCAACAAACACAAC
>CM040240.1:132229772-132317646 GCA_022545495.1 Chrysanthemum lavandulifolium | reverse complement strand
AGATAAGTGCTCAACCTCATCCCACGAATTTGACAAGCTTGAAGGCCTATAGCCAGTTAGCCACACCACATTCCTTCCTTCCCATGTTTTGCAGCCCATTCTTCAGAGCTCCTCTACCAGCCTCAGAATCAGATTGCTTCTTGTACTTTCCAAAGATATAGACCAGGACTGGTTAGCTATCCAAATGCGGCTGGATGGGCATATACATCCACGTCACCCAAGATTGGTGCACCACAGGTTGCCAATTGTGCTTAGTTCTATATGATATAATTGCGATAAAACTTTGTAATTCAAAGAAAGAAAAAGGCTAACCACATGTATATGCAAAATATCAAACCAACAAATAGTGGGATACTGTAATGGTTAACCATCTTAATTGTCATTTTAACAGGTCGATAAAGTACACAATTCAGTATGCTGCACCAACAGACTTAAAAACAGAACACAACACCCCATCCTCCCTGATGTGTAAATGCAACATGTGATAGGGCACTTAGTTTTAACAGAAGTATTTAACTGGTTACCCAAAATTATAAATGTTCCTAACTACTGACAGACTGGAGGAATGTTGTAAAACCAAAGAAATGTCATTAATATTTATGATTATCACTGATACCCAGAAAGAGAAGATAGCCTTCATTGGGATACACCAGAAAGAATATTCTAGTTTTTATCTTCGGGCAGGGAGAGCATGATACATGTAGTTACGGTAACTGCATTAAATAAAATTTCAAAAATCACACTTAGTTTGCACACTGAAGTCTCCATCCCCTAAAATTGCAATATTTGACTAAGCAATAGGTCAATGGAAGTGCATTTTATATGCAAACGGTTGCCAATGTAATCTAAGAGTGACTTTTTTTTATGGAGTTAAGAGCTTTTCCAAATGGAAATTATTGTGGTTTAAAATGGACAAGAGTTTCCATGATGAAAGCCTATATAGTGTAGCAAACTATCTACCACTATCTCATTAAGAAGCCAACCAAAGGCGAACAATGCCCATGAGATCTATTATGTACCTGGTGAGTATGCCTATATAATGTAGCAAACTATCTACCACTATCTCATTAAGAAGCCAACCAAAGGCGAACAATGCCCATGAGATCTATTATGTACCTGGTGAGTATGCCGGGTCAAGAGGTAGATTTTCACTCATCAGCAAACTGCTTATTAGGCCAATTAAAATTCCCAGTTCCATACCTGTCTAAAATTACAACATTTAGCCAGGGAACTTTCCTACATTCTAAGACCTCAAGTTGGTAAAGGCATATGTTTAGCTGATCATCCTTACAAAGAAGTCACAAAAGTGATAAAAAAATCTCATGAACTTACACGCACCCAAGGTACTTCACCTCTTCTAAAATGTAAGTCATTTATAGGTTATAGACACTCCAATTAGTGAAAAAGTCATACTGTACCAACTTTCCAAGAACTATTAGTGTGCCATTATACACTCCTAAAACGTCAATCTGTCAATTCGTAATCAGCTCTTGAAGCTTGAACGTTGGTTTTATCAACAGGAATATGTGAAGACCTAATGATTTCGTAAAGATGCATATGCAGTTCTAGCATAAAGAATTGGTCAGGTTCTACATACGGCTTTGCCCTTCCTTGCTCCAAGTAGTCCACGCAATCTGATTAAGCAGATATGTCGATGCATCTTTTAATTCCGGTGTAAAGGTAGTCGCCTACACGAAACCCTTGTTTGCAAATTGCTCATCTTTACCTGTGGCAAAATATTAAGCTAAAACTACTGTCTTGCCAAGTACATTAATGAATAAAGAATATCACTATTTTGAAAATGAATTGATAAGAGCCTATCGAATTTAACAAGTGAAAACTGCCTATGCGCTCAGTAGTACATAGTGTCACCCAGGTGGGGGTGGGGGGGCATTTATTTCTTGATTTTTTTTATGGAACTAGGAAATATCGTAATGGAGGGAAGAGAAAAGAAAGTTAGAAAAGAACAAAAGGGAAAATTATCATGTTCTAGATCGGAAAGAACGAACGAAAATTATTAGTTAAGTCTGGTAGGCCAATAAATGGAACTAGAAAATATCGTAATGGAGGGAAGAGAAAAGAAAGTTAGAAAAGAACAAAAGGGAAAATTATCATGTTCTAGATCGGAAAGAACGAACGAAAATTATTAGTTTTACAACAATGCCCATGTGGTCCACATTTTAGCATCATTTTGCCATAACTTATATAACAACTTATACCTCTGTAAGCAACATCCCGATACTACTAAATCAATTCAAACTTCAGATATTGCCTTTATTTTGTCATTACCTTCATGGCTTCATGTCTAGTAGGTAAATACAGCCAACAAAACAGGCAGGAAACCATTCAGCAACTCGAGCCCACTTTTGACTACTAAAACAACCAGCATAAGGAATTCAAAGAACCCTAAAATCACATATATCAATAAAACATTAAACTTAATGTCTAATTCTTCATTTAATATTGTATAATACAATTTCAATTTGACAATTATTGTTTAATGGTCGTAGCATGTAATGCATAAATTACAGAAATTCGTGGAGCATGTGGTGTGTGATTTGACAGATTTGAATTTGCAAACGGGTAGTAGGCAACTTTTTATGGGTTGTAAATCGGTAGGTGCTGTGCTAATCTGGACTTGTACATATTATGCATTTTGGCAGCCACTAATATATGGGTCGAGTCCCTACAAAGGTCGAATCAGGTGCTTGGGCTAATGATAAGTATCTTTCGGTTTTGTCATAAGGCATTTGTGCTTTTGTGCTACTTTGTATATAATTTGCTTGAAGGTTTTAACTTTTAAGGCCGATCCCGATGAGACCAATTCATTGTCAGCTCTGTTTTCTGGTTTAGTCTCGATTTAAATGAGGGTCCTGATTCAAGTTTGATTCTGATCAAATATTTGAATTTGGGTTATATAGAATTAGTTATGATTCAGTTATTTTCTGAATACACGGTGTTACACATATCCAGAAGCTGATTAAATTTTATGTAAGCATCTACACCCTTTATCCACTCCTGAAAAAAGGTTGAAACTGGGACATAAAGAATTAAAAGATAGATGAACACAAACCTCATGCTTGGTAAGATGTATGTGCCCAAATAATTTCTATTAGTCACCGCATGAACAAGCAGCATGGGACCCAAAATTTAGAAATTGCTATTGAGTCCACCAAGGAGCTCCAGCCTCGTATAAATGTTCACCTTCATCCCATGAAATTTGACAAGCTTGCAAGCCAATAGCGACACTAGGTTCCTTCCCATGTTTTGCACCCCATTCTACAGTTGCACATTCTCTATCAGCCTCACTCTCAAATTGCTTCTTATACTTTCCAAAAGGGTTCAGACCTGGGCTAGCTAGCTCTGAAATTGCAGCTGGCATATACATAGAGTCACCCACTATTGGTGCACCACAGGCTGCTAATTGAGCTCGAATCTGTACGATGCAAATGTTATAAACGAAAAATTGTCTTCTATATGGTTATGATTTTCATTATATCTGATGAAGTGTTGCAATACAAATAAACGAAGAAGGCTAAGCACGTCTATTTGCATAATATTATAAAGAAGAAATATAATGGGAAACTGTAGTGGTTAAACTGAAGAAACTGTCATTTTGCACAATATAACAAAATAAATATGAGAAAATTATAAATTAATGTATCATCTAAAACAAACTCCATATACTTTCAACTTTGCTACACAAACATGCTAGAAACAAAACACGCCTCCCCAATGTAGAAGCAGCATTTGCAAGGGCATTTCTAGATACTTGACTAGAATAAAAAATCCAAAATGTACTCATTTATTGAAAGACTCGAGAAATATTGTAAATCAAAATGCTATCAATATTTTACGACAACTACTAATAGGCATATGCAGATAGATCATCTTCAGATGGAATGTTGCCTTAAATGAGAATAGCATTCACTTAGATACACCAACCAGGTGTTGTATCTTAGGGCAAGGGGAGTATGATACACGTGATACAATTAATAGGATTTGAAAATTCACACTTAGCTTGCTGACTGAACTCTCCATCCTTAAAAGTTCCAAACTTTGACTAAGCACATAGGTCAACGTGAGTGTTTGATCATGATCACATGCATAAAAATACCTTTGAATTGTGATGGCTAACATGTATCACTCATAAATTCGAGAAATAAGTATCAGAAAAAGACAAAAGAAGCCCTAGAGATTTATCATGTACCTGGTGAGTACGGCCGGTCAGGAGGTTGATTTTGCACTCATACGCAGACTCTTTATTAGGCCAATTGAGATCCTCAATTCCATACTTCTTTTCAACTACATCACAGGGCCAGGGAACTTTTCTGCATTCTATGACCTCAAGTTGACACAAGTACCAATCCTTGATGGGGTCTGCAAATCAGAAGGATAAGTGCACATTTTCAAATAATTATTCTTTCTATTTAGAAGTCAAAAAGTGAAAAACAAAACTTGTGAAATTAAACACATCCAAACATATGGAACTGTCCGTTGAAGTTAACGTGCTACACATTTAAAGAAACGGTACTTGTTATGGAAGTAATGCTAAACTGCCAATGTAGAGGATTAAGGGAAATTTTGGCGAAGATACATGATGGAAAAAAGTCTGTTATGTGGAATGACAATGCTCATGGATGGAGTGGTTGTACAGCTCACAAATTTCTGGGCGAGCCTCGGATTTTTCATCCCGTGTCACGGAAGTTGGTCAGTCCTCTGGAGGTTAGCCGCGTCGTAAGAATCAGGTGTGTCACGATTTTTTTTTTTTTTTTTTTTGAAGCATCTGGTCGTTTGGTGTGTGCTCGTGTGTGGGTTTTAAATTTTGATGAATATGGCATGTCATATAGATCCAGATAACGTTACGCTTAGTTTTTGTTGCTTTGTGGCTCGGTCACTTCCTTTACGTAAATAACGATTCATTAACTACAAAATTTGTCAGGTAGCACCATTTTACCTATTAATAAATAAAATAAAGTAGTCATCCATCTATCTTAAAGTTCCTAGTCTTTTTTAGGTGCAAGCACTCCAAAAAGGGACAAAAACAAACCATGTGTAAGAAATATTCTTGCAATATATTAATTATTCTCGAGTAGCCAAGTGACTTTCATTATGTAAGAAGTTAAGGCATCGATATGCAGTGTTAAGGAAATCCGTCTACAGTGAAGAAATTTGGTTCAAGCAATCAATTCCGTGCTGAATTGCATGCAACAGGTTCTTTATAGCGAAAGCACAAGATCGACTTGGGTTTCAACAGAAACCCACATTTGACCTGTATCATACCCTCTCAAGGAAAGTCAATAAGATGACCTGTACCATTACGCTACCCTGCCTTGTTATTTATTACACAAATACTAATTCGATTAAAAATAAATAGATATATATAGTATTGTACGTTTACCTTCCGAAACAACTGTTGGAGCCTTACGATTTGGTCTCATGTAATGGGTCATGACTCCATTAGGCACATAAGCAGCAGCGAGTGCTAGATAAAGCTTTTTCACTTGTTTCTCCTGGTAGAGAAAATAAACATAAAGTCATCACTAAGCAACATATAAGTATGATAAACAAAAAGAAAACCTACAGAGTTTAGTGTAGAAACTATTAACTTACCCTAATCTTTCTGTGAAAAACTGAACAGTAGTCCTTGGTTCTAGCAAGCACAACACTGCAAAACAAGACTTCATGAGTTTTCTTGCAGTTAACAAAAAAGCTATCTATAGCTAATGATGATATTCAAACTTGAATTAATACCAGCCTTCTGTGCAGTTATCAATCTGATGAGTTGTAATTAATGGAGTAGTCAATCCCAAGGCACGAGTAGCAAAATTTGCACAAGTTTCTTCAATATTGTCTGTAGTTCCACCAACCTACCAAGAGGGGAAATGAGCGAAACAGTAATATAGATAAAATATTATATATACCTGTTTATCTATTTTCATTGATTCTGGCTGCTTAATAAGTAGTTATCATGAATATAGTATATGCAGCATAGAGATTATAGGATTTTATCATAGTTCTCTAATTAGGAGGTGGTTATCTATTATAGCTTTAAATGCAATCTGTGAAGAACAAAAGGAATCAATATGATATTTTGCTCTAGGCGAATTTCATGCTCGTGGGTTTTTCCTATCTTCGGTTCTTCCTATTGCTTTAGTCTATAATAATTGGCTGTCAAGACTCAAGAAATGATATCCAAGAAAGACGATCACTTCAACTTTGCTGTAAACCGTCATGTAACTAAATCAGAAGTACGGGCCTGTAACAACTTGGTATCAAAGCTACGAGGTGAAAATCAGGTTAACTACTGAATCACTAAAATGTGTGAGGTCCCAGGTTCAATTCCTACTAGGTGCAAACAACCCTGAAGTGGCCACGCCAAACTCCTGAAAAGGAGGCTATACCGGTTAAAATATGTGTGGTGGTGGGTTCAAAACCCCAGGAATATTCGCCAAAGGTAGGAAACCATGGTTACCCAACAAAAAGGTGTAAATCAGGCAACAATTGGAGAATATGTTTGAGGCTTTCTTGAAAAACATGAAGAAGTGTTTCCCAATATGTTTCTCAAGTAATTACTACAATGAGTTGTCACACATGTAACTAAGATTTCCTAAAACACTACAGATCAGATGTGAGGGTTTTGGTCTTAAGAAAGTAATTCCTCAAACAACACTATTCAGACGTATAAATATCCAAACAATCTGTAGTTATAACAAATATTGACAGGATCTCAGGTTGCATCATATTCATGAAATCACATATCCCTTGACACTCAAACAATCATCATTATCCTAGCACAACATTCTACAAATTGCATAATTGATTCTCCAAAGTACAAATGTAACTATCAACTCATCATGACACCTCAATAGACTGTCTTTTATCCACGTTTCAAGAATAGTTCTTGAAGCGACTTAAATGATTATGCTAAAAACTAGTTCCCAATTTGATAAGACACCTCATTTCTTGAGAGCAATGATTACAAGATGAAATGATCCCAAGTCAGCCATTTTTCGTTTCTATATTCTAGTTATTTCTTGTGGTTTTTACTTTCTTCTTTCTATTTTCTTTTTAAGTTTGTTAAGTTGTTAGAGGGGTCACGGCAGGACACCTGCACGGATATCAACCAGAGTAGGATTATCAAGATCAACATAACAACAACAATACCCAATCCCGACAGAGCGAGGTCTGGGGGAGGTGAGGTGTAGACAGTCACACCCCTACCCGAGGGTAAATGGACTGCTTCCGGAAAGACCTCCGGCAAATGTGTGTGTGTGTGCCAGCAAACTTTAAGTGTGGTCCTGTGTGTGGATGGAAAAGATGACATAAAAGAAAGCATGTATAGCAAAAACATACAAGCGTGCATAGATATAAACACATACCGACATAGAAACATGAGAGCATGCAAGCAATATAAGGAAAATATGGCTCTACGAGCACATACAGATCATATTACAAAAAGACAGCACATAAAAAAATAAAGCAACACAATCAAATATCAAGATCAACATCCATATAAAACAAAATTCGGATCATTATAGGAATATAGGATAGTTATCAATAATATTTTAGGAACAAACTAGGTTTATAAATAATGACCCAAACTAACAAGATTACTAGTGCATAAAAAAATAAAAAAATAAAGCAAAACATACACTACACTTCCCAGAAATTTTTGCAACAATTACTATAAAATTTTGGGCATCTAGGTACAAGGTAATGAATAAAATTTATCAGGAAAACGCAAAAAAGAGGGTCATGCATATCATCAGATGAGATCAATGGAAAGAATGATTCACATACTGATGTGCCAGCAGGCTTGTCGAGAACCACATACGACTCTGTCACAGCAATTATTCTGGATCTCCAGTCAACTTCATAGCACCTAGAGAGAAATTAATGCATTGATATGATCAGAAATGTCTGCAAGTAAATTGTGATGTTTTATGTACTCTGTTCCAAATAGAAACCAAAGTTGCTTAGGTGTTTAAGGTTAAAAAAATAAGCCTGAAACTATTTATGTTATCTTACAAAAATTTCCAATTTATCATTGGGGTTAGTTACCAAAAACATCAACCAACTTGTGCAATCAACAAACATGACAACCAACGATTTTAACCAACTTCATAAATCAGATCAATTAGAACAATGTGATGATGGAACTGCTTTGTAGTATACAATGATGCACGCCTCTCATGCCAGATAATTATAATAAATACAAAGAAATTCACATGACACAAAAGAGACATTTGAACAGAAATTGGTGCAAGTGTTAAAGCGATACGCTATACAAAAAGGCTTGAATACTTCTAAGATACATTCATGTTAAGTTAAACTTCATCAGAAGCAACAAATATATGTAGCTAGTACATCAGCCATATTCCATCTTAACCAATTGTACACAACAACAACAAACCCAATGTCCATACCCTAATCCTGTTGACCCGGGAGTAAATCTTAACCAATTGTCCTAGTTGTAAATCTTGTTTTACTGTCACGCACACTTCCTAAATACATCTATATTGCCACATCATATTCAGGTAATTAAACTGATCTGGGGTTGATTTGTTTTAATTTTAACGACCAATTGCAAAAACAAGTGGTTCTTTCTGGTAGCTATACCTTAGTTAGCAGTATTATATCTAGCATTCAGCATTTTCTTTTATTTAAACCATAGAATTTAAAGTATGCAAATTTAGAAATGAGATACTTATCTAAGATTACAAGGTATCATTTTGTTTTTGATGTACCTTGAAATCGCTTTGACGAACATGCACCCTCACATACGCCCCCGCTTCAACAAACTGGTCAACATGAGTAATCCTGGAAGTGTTTTGTGCCTCTCACAGTTTTTCCTTTGATTGAGGATCTCTTTCTAAGGACCGACGGCTTAGTAAATTCTTTATACAGCTTAATTTCCTCTTGTGTGGCAGTTGATGGAGGCTTTGGGCACACAAGGGCATAATGTACTGCTCCGAATTGTATAAGATCTTCAACATACCTTCAAAGTTCAAGCATATTAATCAACATAGCCCATTGGCTGACCAACAACGGATCCTGAGGATCCAGTGAGCTAACTTAAATTTGTAGATAGTTACTGTAGTAGGAACATTTAAAGAAACGCCCCCTAACTTAAGTAGAATTTCTGTTTTCGCAATTTTTTTTATTTTCTATCCCAATAACAATTATGGTAATAACCATCTTCTATAATCTACAAAGCCACTTATAACTCTGTACTAAAAACTTGTCCATTGCTGATGATACTTATTTGAGTTTTACATAGCTATACAATGGAAAGTCCTATTCGCGAAGGTATACTAAAAAAATACATTTATCTTCTGTACTAGACAACTTTTATACCATGGAACTACTTTTCTTTTTATCAAAAATAATCCTTCTTAATTCTCAGTTTCTCACGGTTGTGATTTAAACAGAGATTAAACTTGATGTTAAGTCATGTCATGTCGAGTAGTTACTTAATCTGTACTATATCCTGTAATACATAGCTGTACATCTTTTGTTGGGAGCTCATTTTCACGATTTTGTTAGGAGTACAAGTTCACATTAGTGTAGGAAGACGCAACCATAATCAACTTTTTCAAGCGTAGTTCCAAGTTCTTACAACTGTGACTTTTATGATATATAATTTTTTTACATACATTAGAACGCTCACATACTGAACGAAAAATCGACCCTTGTTCAAGCAATAACTGCGCTTTTAGAAATCCATACGTCTGCAGATGATATAAACTATAAAAAAACTATCACAATGGTAAAAGATAATAGCACATAACAACTCACAAAGGCGGAAGATCTAAAGCTTTGGTAATGAAGTCGTGAATAGGTCCTCCTTCTCTAACAACTAAGTGCTCAATGTTTCTTGCTAGATTGTTCTCAGAAGGACATGGAAGCAAGCGACCATATTCCGCATGACTGAAACAAAAACCAGTTAATGTAAAAGATTTTATTTTAAGATGACTTGATTAGCAAATAGAGTCAGCACATAGAAAAACGAACTATTTAATATTATGATTCAAAGACTGATTGATGATGTCTTTTCAAAACTAGCTCAAGCTACACGGGTTACAATTGAAACCTGTAATAAATGATTCATACATTACCTTTGCTAAGCAATGATTTTCAGATTTGCTTAGTAAAAACATATAACGATTCCACTTAACTATTCAAGTAAACGGGACACAAATGTGAATTACACGCACATAATGAATACACCTCCATATGCCCTTGAAGCCTTGAACTATTACTACTAAAGTGCCATTGAACCACTAACAAACCAAACCAAACAACAACCACCGATAATCTTATCGTCAAAGGGGTCTTGGAGGGGTGTTCAATAGGTGCCGTCGCACAGGGCCTCCACTTAAAAGGGGCCACATTTTTATTAGTTTTGCATATAATAATTCAAGTTTATATGCAGTTTCTCTTTAGTTTACAAGTGTAGCCTAGGGCCACCGAAAACCATGAGACAGCCTAAATAATAGTAAAGTAATCTACGTGAACAAAAACACAAAAGTAGAGTAACCCACACACATATATTAACCCAAATTTCAAACAGATAAACAAGTTGAAGTGTTTGGATAATCATTGACATTTATTTAAATATTTTTCACCGGGTGCATTTTATCATAACTAAAAACACAACCCAGGTGCATTTCAGGAAAGAAAGGAAAAAAAAAAACAAAACGTTACACTAATATCCTACTTAAAAGGGTAAGGAAGTACCGTTGAGAATTGGGGGTTAATATAACGGCAGCTGAATGAGATGAGAACAAGCGTTTTCTGCTAGTAGTGTTATTTATGGGGTGAAAATTGAAGGTCAAAGTGGTTGTGTTTTTGTGACGGAGGTTGGTAGCTAGGACATGGAAGATACGGAGTTTTGGAACGGTTGACATTTTTTGGTGCCAAAAGTGTTTGATGACACTGGTTGTGTACTTGTGTTTGTGTGTTGGGAGATGAGAGAATCTCCAATTTAGAGTAAATAAATTGCAAAAATCCTCTTTAAATTTTGGTCATGAGCTGATTGAAAAGGCCTGAAAGATGCTTTAAACGTATCTTAAACTTACGCAGATCATCACGCTTGGTTCAGTGAAAGCGACCAATTTTTTCACAAACCAACGAGCATACGCCATAAGTTTTTGGCATGAAATTAGCGATTCAATTGTGCCTCCCATCATTTTTCTTTGGTCAAATTGCATGTTTCGCTCTAAACTTTTGAAAAGTGCAAATATCGTCTTGTGAGCAAACTTTGGGGCAAAAATCGTCCCCTGGTTCAAAAGGCATTAACGTCATCCGGTTTCCACCCCATCGTCGTTGCACACGAGGACCTTTGGTCTTTTTACGCTTATCCTTACCTTTAATAATCCACCCATCCAATTTCAATATCGCTTCCACCTTTTGAAAAATATCAACCCACCCAATTCACTTTAATAACCACCCACCCAATTAAAATCCCAAACCCTAACCCTAACTTTTAGGGAAAATCATAATTTCAATCAAAATGGTGCTTTGCTATTGTCGAAAACATGTGTGGTGCGTTGTTCATGGACTACATAACCCAAGACGATGTTTTACTCTTGCTCCCAAATTGTAAGTTATAAAAAATTAGGATTCCCAACAATTATTTGATCTTTATAACATTTGATTTAAATTAACAATTGAGTTTTTGCAGAATGGTACTGATCGTGGAATTTGAATTGGCTTGATCCACCAATGTGTCCACGTGCAACTCAGATCATACCCTGATTGCTAAGGTCAAGGAATGTGCTTGAAGAGTCAATGAATTCAATGCAAGCTGCAAATCGAAGATTGAAGTTTTTTCTTGTTTTCAGTTGGGTTTTTTTCCTTGTTTTTATGATGATGTAGTAAGGCAGTAGGCTATCTATGGTTCTTGATTAATTAAACTTATACATTGACCAACATGTATTATATATGTTCATTGAAATCAAGTTATCAAATTTAAGTCTTTTGTTTTGTGTTTTAGTATGTGACAAATGAGACACATTAGCACAATTTGCAACGTGCATGATCACATTGCGACTACACCGGTTTGGTATGGTCACAATAAAAGATACAAAATGATCACACATGGATGGTATGTGAAAGAAGATACAAATTGATCACAATTTGCAGTTGTCTTAAAGTAAAATTCTTAAACTAAAACATGCAATAGAGTTGAGAAAATGGTCACATTATGTGACAATATCATACATACTTATAGTATTAAAGTAAAGCATCTGTTACAAACCATCCAAAAGACAAGAATGACTAAAAGTCTTAAGCATCATAAACAAAGTCTTAAACATCATAAACAAAGGCATAGCTACTTTGTTGGGGTGAGCCTTTTAGCTGTTGTCTTTGTTATTTTCATAGGACTTGTAGCTCCAACAGCTTGACCTTGACTACCATTTGCACCGCATTTCCAATTGAAGTTGCATTTCCACTTGCACCTACTTGAGTACCAATTGGTGGGGTGAGTCTGGTTGGGGTGAGTGTGAGTCTGTAACAGATGCTCCAATTTCTTCATACCGCACCACCGCACTTCCATTGTCGCACCATCTTTTTTCCCACTTGCTTTTTTCTTGCTTGCAGTTTTCCTTTCCCCTACACCAGATTGACTGACATTTGAAGCTACACCAGCTTGAGTACAACTTTCTTCTGCACCAGCTTGAGTACAACTTGCTTCTGCACCACCTTGAATACCACTTGCAGCTGCACCACCTTGAGTGCCACTTGCTTTTGCACCACCTTGCATTGGCTTCTTACAACCTCTTTTGTTGTGTCCCTTTTCATTGCAGTTTGTACATGTCATAGTTGATCCTTTCTTTGATAGCTTTCCACCTCTGACCAAGTCATCAAGTTCTACAACACTCTTCTTTCTCTTTTTGGGAGGCCTTACAATCCGTGGATGTGATTTTGGTGGTATAAGGGTAGATGGCCATGCATGCTTTTCCCATAAATGTCTTCCAGTAGTAGGATTGATCTTATGTTAGTATTGGTCCAAGTCTTTTGTTTGTATGACTCATGTACCCAGTTCTCTGGCAAACCCCCATTCAAACCATTTTCATTCATGTTGTTGATGCAAGCCACTGCATGTTTACAAGGCAACCCTGATGTAACATATTGGATTTCATAAACACACTAAACCATAAGATCAAATAGGCGTACAAAGAGTTCTAGAGAGAGAAAGTTAGAGGTTTAGGGAACTTTAGTGAGAGAAAGAAAAATCTTATTATGAGCTCCAACTCTACCTTGGAAGGTAGAGTATTTATAGTCTTTACATAAAACGCCACCCATCGGGTCGTGGATCGCATACAGCTGGGTAAAGACCGACCGTCCTCCACGGTGTTACTTAAACTAAATACTACTTAACTTATAATAATCTACGACTACGAGCTTAACGATTACATATACTTGAGGTGACCGACTCTTTATATTCGGATTTACTAAATCCTAACAATCTCCCCAAGGAGGTAACCTCAAACACACATTAAACATATATTGAATACAAACAGATATTACATTAAAAATTGTTCTTGCATTCTTGATGTTGTACTTTGCTCAAGCTCGTAGTCATTGATTCTTCACATTGCATGTTAGGTTAATCCAAGTGGAGGTCTTTTACCGATCCACGTGATAATGAGTTTTGAGCCGTTTGAGATCATCGGTGACAAGAAATCTCGAGATATCCATTGTGGTGTTGGTATTATGTGATGTTGTGACTTTCGGACCGACATGCTCACATTCGGATCATGAAATATTCTCATCGAGTAGCGGAAGCTTTCGCTTGATTCATGATATTGGCGAGGCGTAGCGAAGCATGGAGTGAAAATATCGAGTCATTGATGCACTAATCATGATTTCTTTTGAGATGAATGTGTTAAGTGAGCATGCGGCTATGGATTGACCGCTTCATTCGATCACCGCAAACGTAGGCGTACCGCATACAACGATTAGCAATAAATCGCACGAAAGTGTCTCGATCACTTCGTTGAATTGAGGTACACGCCCACGGTTCCCGCTGATCAAGACAAGTCTCGCTTGTGATCGGGTAAAATTCAAGAATTTCCTTGACGGTTTCGCAATGCTCTAGTGTTCTCAAACCGAACGTCTTCAAAGAAGACAACACGGAGTGAGTGAACCAATGAATAGAGATTCACCGATTGATGAAAAGAGATTTGAAAAACAATCGTGTATTGCTCAATAGAAATTTTTTTGCAATACAACGAAGGTTTTAATGAAAATCAATTATCAATCATAAAACACC
Organism: Chrysanthemum lavandulifolium; assembly: GCA_022545495.1. NCBI lineage: Eukaryota > Viridiplantae > Streptophyta > Magnoliopsida > Asterales > Asteraceae > Chrysanthemum > Chrysanthemum lavandulifolium. The sequence goes on along the minus strand of CM040240.1, from coordinate 132,303,362 downwards.
TTTGATTTGAAATATTCGTACACGGTCGATGTGCTAAAGAAAAGAGTTTTAAGCACAATGACCGGTTTTTCAAAGGTATCCGTCAATCCATAACTCGAACTGTGATTGATTCAAAAGATTGAATCGCCCCATTGTTTCATTCGGTTGTCACATGGTTGATCTATTGAATAGATCTCACATGCCACCTACCGAGAGCTTGTTTGATGTTGGCTCGAAGGCTTTCCATCTTCATTGTGAATATTTTTACATATCACTCGGATGTTCGGCAATACCACAAGGATAATGCGTGGGACTCAAGATATAATCTCTCTTCCACATTGTGTGAAACAGAGAGTCTTCATTGAATGTGTCATAATGAGATTTATGGATGATCTCGTGGCTCTAGACTAAATTTGTGCGATTTGGATCCCAGATCGGAGACTAGGGAGAGGTCTCCTTCTTCAATATCAACAATCTCTAAGAGAAAGTCGATAGATAATGTCGGTTCCCGTGAGAATGAAACAAGTCCTTTTAAGAGGAACTTGAGTGGTTTGGGAAGTTGAAGTGCGATGCATCATTGGGTCCATGATGTCTTGTCTTCAATACCGTGTTACCTTAGTAAACACCAAGAGCATATGTATTGAACCGGTTTACGCCTAAGGTTGAATAATTGGAGGGCTATTTGTTTTCACCCTTTCTCATTCAATTCTTTTCATTCTTCAACCCCTTCAAGCTTATGAGACTTCATAGCTAGAACCTTGTTGGGTTTATTCGATTACTAGCTCGGACTCGATCCGCACTCTTCCCATATCTCATTTTTCTCCTTTTTTCAATATACCTAAGGACTTCTACACTTTCTAGTGGATTGTCCCTGGGTAGATCCCTCCGGTTCTGGCGGATCATGGGAACAAATACCTAACTTAATCATCCTTATATCACCATACATAAAGTAAAGTTGGTCGGTCTATTTGGTATTGTTCATCTGCCATTGGAACCAATTGAAAACCATTTGAAAATCAATCCAGATACTTGTGAAATATTATCAAAGCATTTTGTACCTGAATTGTTTTGATATTTTTAGAACACGAGCTCCCCCTCAACATGTGCATCAAGAGTTTGAAATCGTTTTGCACACGGAGGCAAGAGAAAGAATTAACCTCTTTAATTACCATTTTCCAAAGATATCAACATCACTTCCACGATCAAAACAGTAGATAAAGCATATAAGGGAAGGATGAGGTTTTCATAAACTTGATCCCCGAATATGTGCCTTGAGATTTGAAAGAGTTTTGCACATACAAGAGGAACCCGCATTGATATAAATTGATCACGTTTGGATCGTTGTGGTTTAAGATAGATGCTCCCCCTCAACATGTGCAAGGAAAATTTGAAATCGTTTGGCACATGTGGGAAGGAGAGCTTGTACATCCTTATAAAACCATTTACCGAATTATCGATTAAATCCAATTTAAATCACAAATTCTCCCCGATCACAATTATCAAGTCATTTGAGATTTGTGATCTCTGTAGATTTAAATTGATTTTGAAAGCTTTTAAGGAGAATTGTGACTTGATTATGAAAGCGTTTTCCGATAAGGATCGGATTTTAAGACTTTAAACTCCATTGAATAAACATGCATGATTATCTTTTGAAAATAATTGTATGGCAAATAACATTTTGATTTAATTGAAATCATTCTCCCCTCAATCAATGACATAAGTTGTTGATTGAGAGATAGATATTTTGACAAACTTTTAAGTTCAGATGATTATCAAAAATAGAGTCCGAGTTATTTTTCAAAACAACTAGTTTTCATTAGATAGTAAGGATTAGTTTAAAGAATCGAGCAAGAAATTTGAAAACCAAGATAAAGTATGGCTCTGTTCTATCTTCGAAAAGCGGTTATCTGAGATGACAATAAACCATTTTCTCTTTCTCCCAATTTTTTTTTTTTTTTTTTTTTTTTTTTCGAACAACATGTAAAGTCCCGTGTCATTCTTTGAATGACAACATCAAGACCGTAGATATAATCGAATCGAGAGAAACATGACACAATGACAATATTTTTTGAAGATTTTTCGACATTTTTCTAATTTTTATGGATTTTAAAAGTTTTATATTTTTCTATTTGATTGATTTTTTTTTTTGAAAGTTTTATAAGTTTGTATTTTGTTTTTCGAAAAAATATTTACAAGGGATAGATGAAGGAAACCTTTTACTCCTCTTCTTCCTCTTGAAGACGTTTGAAAGTTTTTGGTTGTAGGCTCTTAAGACCCGGTCGTGGAAGAATAAACTCAAACGTTCTCTAGGAAGAGCTTTGGTGAAGATGTCGCTAACCGGTATTCGGTCCTCACAAAGTATAGTTCCACCACGCGTTTTCAACTTGCTCCTTGATGAAATGATGTCGAATGTCGATGTGCTTTGCTCTTGAGTGTTGTACATTGTTGCATGAGAGCAATAGCACTTTTATTATCACAAGACAGGAGGATTTTGTTGAATTCAAAGCCATAGTCGATAATTGTGATCTCATCCATAGGATTTGAGCACAACAAGATGACATGGCTATGTATTCACTTACAGAGAGGAAATAGAAGTACTCATTTGCTTCTTTGAAGACCGACTCACAAGCTTATCACCCAAAACCGAGCACCTCCGTAGTACTTGACGAGTGTCTTGACATCCTGCATGATCGACATCTGCATAGGTCATTAGTGACATACGGTGTCTTTCGGTACCAAAGTCCCATATTGATGGTACCTTGGAGATACCGAAAGACCCGCTTAACCGCTTCAAGGTACTTTTTAGTAGGCTTAGCCTGGTATCTGGCACACATGCACACAACGAACAAGATGTCTGGTCTACTAGCTGTGAGGTACATCAGGGATCCAATCATACTACGATATTTCGTTTGATCTACCATGATCCCTGAGTGGTCTTCATCTAGTTTAGTACACTCTATCATGAGAGTGTCAACAGGGTCACTTGAATCAAATCCAAATTTCTTTAAAATCTCATTTGCATATTTAGATTGATTTATGAAAATGCCTCCGGGACTTTGTGAAATTTGCAATCCCAAGAAAAATGACATTTGTCCCATCATTGACATTTGAAATTTAGAACCCATTTCATTTGAAAACGGTCACACTCATTGGGGTCGGTCGAGGCAAAGATGATATCATCAACATAAATTTGAACATGAATTAAATGTTTGCTCGACTTCACGGTGAACAATGTTGGATCAATGCTCCTTTCTTGAATCCGGTAGATAGAAGAAACTTTGATAGCGTATCATACCATGCCCTTGGAGCTTGCTTTAAACCGTAAAGAGCCTTCTTCAAACGATAGACGTGAGTAGGATGCTCGATTCACAAAGCCTTCGGTTGGTGGCGTGAGCGACTTCTTTAAGATCTCCGTTCGTAAATGTCGTCTTTACATCCATCGATAGACTACCATGTTCTTGCTTGGCAAGATTAGCCAAAAGATTCGATTACCTCGATACGAGCAACAGGAGCAAATGATTCTTCAAAGTCAATACCTCCTCTTGACGGTATCCTTTAGCAACCAATCGAGCCTTGTTCTTTAGGACATCACCATGCTCATCAAGTTTCACTTTGAAGATCCATTTTAGAGCAATGATCATAGCACAACTGGAGCGGTACTAATTCCCATACATCAAGTCGATCAAACTCATGAATTTCTTCTTGCATGGCATTAAACCAAATTGCTTCATTCATGGCGGTTTAACATCTTTTGGTTCGATCTTAGAGTACGGAGTTGAAGAAGCACCATAAGGCATCGGTTGCAAGTTGTTTCCGTGTTGATACCGGACGAGAGGATTTCCAATGATGTTGTCTAATGGATGATCGTGAGTCCATTTTCTAAGGTGTTCATGTGGCAGTTGTTGAGGGACTGAGGTAGCAGAGTCGATGTCTCCTGAAGAAGATGGTTCTGATGATAATTCAAGAGCAAATATGTTTTCAAATGGAGCATCTTCAGAAGTAGCAAAGGGATTAACCTGGCTCTGATACCATGATTTCAATTAAATCAAAATGTTATTTGCCATACAATTGTTTTCAAAAGATAATCATGCATGTTTATTCAATGGAGTTTAAAGTCTTAAAATCCGATCCTTATCAGATAAAACGCTTTCATAATCAAGTCACAATTCTCCTTAAAAGCTTTCAAAATCAATTTAAATCTATAGAGATCACAAATCTCAAATAATTTGATAATTGTGATCGGGGGAGAATTTGTGATTTAAATTGGATTTAATCTGATAATTCGGTAAATGGTTTTATAAGGATGTACAAGCTCTCCTTCCCACATGTGCCAAACGATTTCAAATTTTCCTTTTGTAATGCATTTACTAAGTTTTGAAGATGAAACGTTTGAGAATTCTGAGAATCTAAAGGAGGAGGCATTTGGGAGCCTGTCACATTGTTCTTTTGACCCTTTAATTGAGAGATTTGGGCTTTCAACTTTACGATCGTGTTACAGTGAGCTTGAATCATTCATCACGTTTGTTAATTTGAAAATCGCATCAAACTCGGAGCATCCGAGGATGTCTTGATATTTGAAGTTTTGACATTTTCTTTAAGATGTTGATATTTTAGTTGTAAATTAAAATGCTCAACCTCTAGTTTAGAAAATGTTTAACCAAATTGTCGTGATCATCCGGTTCAATTTTCTCATTTAGTTTAGAATTAGTCTTTTCAAGCTCAATGACACGATCATGGGAGACTTTCGAGGCAACAGATAATTCATGAAATTGAGAAGCATTAATGGAACAATTTGTAGCAATGAAAACACATCTTGAGTAATACATTCGTAAATAAGAGTCTCATTCATTGTATGCAAGTTCTTCCTCTCAATCTCATTATATTTTAGTGCTCGCTCATAGTCACTAACCTCAACTATCATTGCATCAAACTCCTTTTCCATTTCTTTAATGTCTAAGTTCATTCCCTTTTAAGACTTTCAAAATGATCTTTTAGTTGTTTAAAGAAAGGCATGACTTCGCTAAATAACATTCTTTCGTTTGCTCAAACCCCTTTCCCTTCGATTATACCAATGGGTGTGATCCTTTTCTTACAAGTTTTCTCAAAATCAACAAATAGTTGAAAAATAACATATTGACCGATTAAGGTCTTGCTTTTAGTGGCAATAGTCCTAGGAACTAAATGCATTGGTGTATTGGGATGATACATACGATCAAGGAAGGCATTTTCCTAAAGGGGTTAGTTACAACAAGATTCTCTTTGATTTTTCATTTGATTTGATTTTTCATTTTGCTTATCTATATCCCTTTTCCGAACACTTGTTTGGGTGTTAACAACGTCCGAGGCTTAAACATGTTCAAGGAAATCCAATTCTCCTTCTTGTAATCATGGGGTGTGATATTTATTTTCTTCTCTTTACATTTAGGATCATCTAGTTTCTTGTTCATTTTTCCCTAGTGACATCATCGATTTCTTATCTTCTTCAAAGCACTCAACGCAACTAGGTTTCGTCTAGGCTTAAGGATTTCATTGCCATCATAAAGAACCTTATGAGCATTTCTAGCCTTCTTAATGACCTCTGGATTTGGTTCCTCAACAAGGGAATGCTATGCTTATCGCTAAGACTCTATGCTTAGTGATTAAGTGAGCGGTCTGAATGGTATTTCCTTGTACGCATAACTTATTTTCAAGCTTGTTCTTCAAGGTTTTAGATTAGAAAAATCATTCAAAAGTTTTGATTCCTTAACACCAATTCTTGCTTAAGCATTTTAACATTTTCTTGAAGTTCTTGTTTTTGCTTAGCGCTTTAGAAAGCTTATCTTATAAGGAGTTTAACTCTTTTTCAATACTTCTTCTAAACCTACTTTTCTAATAGTTGTACGCATTTGGTCATCCATTTCACGCTCACGGAGGTTAATTCAAACTTAGCACGTTGTTCATAAATAGCAACACATTCTTTATAAGCATTAAGTTCGAAATAACAGAATCATCGATGGCACGCGGTGTATTCGTCAAAAGCATAGTCATTATTGATCGCATAAGATACATCACTTGGTACAATCTCACTTTCACTTTGTTTCACATATTGATCATATGGGACAACATTGATATTACCCACATTTTCAATATCCGACTCAATAATTAAAGTTGATTGTACCGTTATGTATCTTTTGCTCATCAACTTCATCGTATAATTTTAATACCTCGTAAATGATTTTGTCTTTGGATGGACCAGCTTGTGGTGATGAAGAGACTTTAGGAGAGACCATTGGAGAAATGCTAGCCATGAAAATGGTTTGTGCAATGGGTTCTTCATCAACATCGAGTCGTATGCATCACAATTAGCTACTTGAAAGGCATTCGATGATTATGGCCTATCTCCGAATTGGTTGCTCATCCACATCTCGCATCATATGTCTTAGCATTTCCTCGACCAAGAACAACAACTCCTCTTCATCCAAAGTCGCACCATTATCCCGAGCTTGCACAAGCAACATCTTATCCTCAAGTACTCGGCATTCTAAGGCGTTTTGGCGATGTGCGGTTCCTTGCAATGTGTCCTCACCTCCACAGCTTGTAACATTTGATTGGCTTAGCTTGACCACGGTTTCCATTCCTTCCCTATTCGATTTGCGGCATAACCTCTACCACCCACCTCTTCCTTGTTCGTCTCGCCTTTCTTGAACCGGATGCACCATAACCTTTCCATCTCGGCAGTTGCACGATTGTGTGGATTATATGTTGTTACGAGGTTGTTGTTGGTGTGTGGAGAGAGTTCATGTTTTGACCGATCATGAGAGCCAAGAGATTAATGAAGTTTCCCATGTGTGCATCAAGATCGACTTGTTTGAACATTGGATCGGGAATGAGTTTGTGATTACCATTACCCATAGGTATGACTTGTGAGGCTTTGGTTGTGATTCCAATGTTTGAGTAGAAGGCGCTTGAATCATTCGATGAGCTTGACTCTCCTCGGTTGGTTTTGAACCGATTAAGAATCCTTTTTCAAACATAGCATGTCTCTCATTCGGAGAAGGAAGGCATACAGCTTGCTCATAGTTTGTATTCTTCAATCCTTTAGTGAGCTTCACGTATGACAAACTTGTGCCATTCGGATTCATGTTGTTTACAAACTTTGAGTTCAAATTGAATATTTGGCATAGTCATTCGATGTTCCTCATATCATTAACAAGCTTGTGGAATCTCACATAATACTCATAGACACTCTCATCCGGTTTCATCTTGAAGTGTTCAAATTCATCATAGAGTTGTGATTCTCTGTCTTCCATAGTTAATTCGTAACCGAGAGAAGCATCTTGACATTATCCCACACCGCCTTGGCTTCGTGTTGTGATTGATCGACTTGTAGATATCTTTTGGAAGACCTTGAAGTACGATGTTAGAAGCCCCGATATCGAGATCGAATCTCTTTTCTCCTTATCATCGAGCTCATCATATGTCTTTGGTCATCAATTCCATAGATCATTGTTCCATCTTCACCGTATCAATTAAGTCTCTAGTAGTCTCAACCCGATACGGTCCTTCATCAATGGATTTGAGAATGTTGACTCCATTTTCCTTTCCAAGACAAGACAATCTGATTCGTTGAGCCCAAGAGTCGTAGTCGCCTCATCAAGCATGGGTGGGCGAGTATCCGAACCACCGCTTGAACATCCTCGACAGCAATGGAGATGATTGTAGGAACGTTGGTAGACATGATGATGATTAAACGGGATTTTATAACTCTATGATTAAACTGGAAATAGATTCTTTCACGGGATTTTACTAAATCAAGAGAAACCATATTACGAGTCAACCAAGTCGCTAAGAAAACTCGAACCAAGTCGCTAAGCACCAAGTCGCTAGTAAAATTTGACAAAGAAGTCGCTAAGTTGTCAAGTCGCTAAAGAGCAACTCGCTAAGCACCAAATCGCTAGCAAAATTTTGATGACAGTCGCTAAGCACCAAGTCGCTAAGTTGTCAAGTCGCTAAAGAGCAACTCGCTAAGCACCAAATCGCTAACACCAAGTCGCTAACAAACTTAAGTACAAGTCGCTAACTTTCACCAAGTCGCTACCTGTAGTGGAGACTCCACTAAGTGTACTGTTTGTCGGCTTGTCTCAATAGACAAGTGGCTAGCTCAACTCGCTAAGGCCTTCAACTACAACTCGCTACCAAATTACAAAGCAAGTCGCTACCAAGATAAATTATCCGTGGCTTAAGTCGCTAGCAAGAAAAACACATAAACACCACTTTTCAATCCAAAACAACCCAACCACGATGATTCAAGCTTAACAAATCAAAACCCACGCACATACAATGATTCTAAACACAAAACTACACCCAAGATTCAAACTTTAACACTAGAAATGATCCAAATGATGCAAAACCACTAAACTTTTCAAACTCTAAAACCACCTAAAAGTCACTAGAATCCAAAGATATGTAAGAGATGATCAAACCATGGCTCTTGATACCATTTGTAACATATTGGATTTCATAAACACACTAAACCATAAGATCAAATAGGCGTACAAAGAGTTCTAGAGAGAGAAAGTTAGAGGTTTAGGGAACTTTAGTGAGAGAAAGAAAAATCTTATTATGAGCTCCAACTCTCTACCTTGGAAGGTAGAGAGTATTTATAGTCTTTACATAAAACGCCACCTATCGGGCTGTGGATCAGGCATACAGTGGGTAAAGACCCGACCGTCCTCCACGGTGTTACTTAAACTAAATACTACTTAACTTATAATAATCTACGACTACGAGGTTTCTAACGATTACATATACTTGAGGTGACCGACTCTTTATATTCTGGATTTACTAAATCCTAACACCTGACACTTCCCATTTCCTACAAGATCACATCCTTTGTTGCAAGTTAACCACAACCTAGTCTTCCCAAGGCCCTCTAACTTGATATAGGTTTGCATCATTCCAATCCGCTTGGTATTGAGTTGCTTCACTCTTGATCTTGTTGAAAATTTTTATAACAGATGGAGTTAATGGACCAAGAAATTTCTCAATCACATTCTCGCACAATTACTATCCTCTTCATAAGTTAGTGTCTAACATACTCAAGGGTGTGATTATTGGGAATTCCTAGCATCTAACAAATTGTCTGCTGAATACTTCACGATGTTGTTTATCAAAAGATCACAATGAGCCCTACCTGTTAAAACATAAAAACCAAAACTTACTATCAAACCTAACTAAAAACCTCCTAACTGTCAAACCACAATTATAACAATTGAAATATTAGTATCACACCTAACTAAAAACCAAACTGTCAAACCACATTTATAACAATTGAAATCTTATTATCAAACCTAACTAAAAACCTAACTGTCAAACCACATTTATAACAATTGAAATCTTATTATCAAACCTAACTGTCAAACCACATTTATATCAACTCACAAAACATTAGTACTAACTCGAGATATGAGATATGATCCAGTGTACATCAGGTATCTTCTTTAACCACTCATATGCTTTGATGTTGTAAGCTTTCAACTCATCCATATATTTGTTGAACTCTACAGTAGTTGTAGCAGTTGCACACTTCCAAACCATATATTTATAAGCCCCACCCCTCCATTGAAGACTCAAATTCTCACATATGTGTTTGACACAGTACCTTTGTTCATCTGATGGAAATAGCTTCTTAATTGCAGGTAATAAACCCTGTAATAAAGATATAAGAGATAAGTAACATACTTGACACTTTATAAAGATAAAAGAGATAAGACAATAAATAAAAAAGAAACAATGTACCTTATGTCTATCTGTGATAAAGTGAAATTTGATTCAATGTTTAGATCAAGATCATCTCCAAGATTATTAAGGAACCATAACCACTGTCTTCCTCATCAAGTTCTTCTAACACTACCACTATCTTCCTCATCAAGTTCACTTTCATACAAATCATAGTCAATAACCTCTATGTCATCTCATTGATAGTAACTTGAGGATATTTGTTTCCCTTTCATCATCAGAATTCATTGAGAACCTAAATCCTTACATGTTGACATGCACTTGGTCTATGATGTGTTCATCATCCACAATATCCACCCTCTCCTCATTCTCATCAGCACCATCTAAATTATCCTCACCACCACCTACATTATCCTCAGCACCACCTACAGTATCCTCATCACCACCTACAGTGTCATCATCACTATCTATAGTGTCCTCATCAACACCTACATTATCCTCATCACCACCTAAGTCACTAGGCTGCCCAACCTCATTATCTATCAACCAATCTAAAGCTAGAGGCTTTCTGGACTTAGGCATCCCTAAAACTTCCTCTTTATAATGGTCTGTGGTACAACAGGTAACTTTTCATATAAATCCACTACTTCATCATCCACATTCAACTCTCTTATTTGAATTTTTTTTAAAGGTAGGCATGTAATAACTTTCAACTGTGGTTTCACCATGTTCAGTGAAAACTTCAATAACCTTATTATCTTTTACAAATTGGGAAAGGTTAATAATATCATCATCTGAAGCCAAAAGCCCTTAGTCTAGAGTCTAAATTCTTATTTGGTATCCTAAAGTGATAATACATTATGTCCCTTGGATCATATTTCAACATCTTCACTCTCGAATGTATTATCTCAATGGTAAATTTCTCAATATCTAACAAATCAATGAACTAGATTTTACCCCTAAAATACCTACGATTTGGTGATGGTGTGAAACTTCCTCCATAAAAAAGCTTCATTGAGAACACTTCTGAATGCTCAGCTGTTTTATAAACAAATAAAAAAACAACAACAATTGGGATAATACATTACAAACTTGTTTATTTGACTACATGTTCTTACCATAAACAGTGTGTGGATCAAACGCACTCCCATCTTTTCTAAAGTACCAGATCTGTAATCCGGTAACCATAATTGAATTTTGTTAGGTTTCAATTTTAGGGACTCAATTTTGATTATATCAAAGTTGTAGGATAAAGAGAGATTTTGGTTTTAGGGTTTTGCAAAATTCAACTGTGTTGGGGATGTGAAAAAGGTGGGAAACGGGATATTAAATTGGGTGGGTGGATTATTAGGGGTGGGTGGATTATTAAAGGGTGGGGATGGATGTTAAAAGACCAAAAGGTCCTCGTGTGCAACGCACGGGGTGGAAAGTGGGATTGTGTTAACGCCGTTTGAAGCCAGGGACGATTTCTGCCCCAAAGTTTGCCCACAGGGACGATATTTGCACTTTCCAAAGGTTTGGGATGAAACGTGCAATTTGGCCAAAGTTTAGGGACGATTTTTGCAATTTACTCTTGAGTTTAATACATTGACATGTCATTGATATATTATCTTTCAATAATTTTATAAAAATCTTTCATAATGCATTGAATCATTCATTGTTTAGTAAACTCTTACACTATCTCATTATTTAATTATTTATCTTACATTACAAATAATCAAATGACAAAATATATGCTCTCTCATAATTTAATAATGATTTTTAGTTGAAACTTGGCCCAACAACATAGTTAAATGAGAAGTTGTTCAGAGAAGAACTCCCATTGAACACTCAAACAAAAGTTCTAACTATCATCCACTAAAATGTAAACAAGTGAGCATGTTTTTCCCATTGAACTATCCTCTGTGTTGCATTGTAGATGCCCTGAGTGAAAAATTTAAAGCATAAGGAAAAAAAGTGGTTTCGTCTAAGGGGTTTTTTTTAATTTATTTATTTATTAAGGGTGAGTTTGGTCTAAAGCATCTCCGATGTAAAAACCAACAATAATTTTTTACTATTCTAAAAAGTTTTTTGAGATAGGTTTTTTGCATTGCATTAAAGCATTTTGAAAAGATTTTTACAAAAACTTGATAAACTTCAAGTCATTAAGTCTTGTTTATTAATTATGACATACATTAAATGCATCAAGTCTTTAAAGATAAACTTCAAGTCATTAAGTCTTGTTTTCTTAAAAATGAAGTTGATTACAATATGGATTTGGTATAGAATTTGAATTTGGGTAGTTTTAGGAAAAATAAATTACAATTACTTAATTATATTTTATAATAAGTTTTAAATAAAAAATATTATTTTAATAGATAAAGTGAGTGAGAGAAAAAGAATTTTAAGTAGGATAGAGAGATGTTGATGGAATCCACAATAAAACAAAGCAAATCACACCTATATGATTTTCTTTTGTAACAGTGGACTAGAATCCTACTTATAAACTCAAACCCTTAAAACAAACAATTAGCATAATTGTTAATCCAATCCCCTTGTGTCAAAACCCACCAAACAAACAACACCTAAGTGATAGTTTGGAACATGTTTAATGTAGCATGTTATGAAGAGAGAAAGGTTTTGTGAGCTTCGAATAAGAGAAAACAATGATATGAGTCTACTCATTAAGTGAAAAAAACATCTATGTAGCATATTGGTTTTCACAAACACATAATCAAACACACAAAAGGGTCGAATGAGATTAGGTTTTAGAGAGAGAAAGTGAAGAGAGTTGGAAACTTTAGTGAGACAAAAAAAATGTATATTGAAAGCTCCAACCCTTTGCCTTGCTACGGGTTGTGGATCAGGCATACTGTGGGTAAAGACCCGTCCGTCCTCCACGGTGTTACATAACTAAATACTAACTATCACTAAATGGCTACGACTACGAGCTTTCTAACGAATACATATACTTGAGGTGACCGAGTCTTTAACTATCGGATTTTCTAAATCCTAAAAATCTCCCCCTAAGGGAGGTCACCTCAATTAAAAATAGATATTACATTTTGATGTTCTTGAATTCTTGATTAAGTTCTTTGCTCTGTAGCTCGTAGTCTTTGATTCTTCATATTATGCATGTATTGTATATCAAGTGGAGGTCTTTAACTGATCCACGGATTGGTTGTTCTTTGAGCCTTTTAGAGATCATCAGCCACGTTAAATCTCTTGACTCATCCTTTGTTGTATTGCCTTTATGTGAAGTTGTGACGATTGGAGCGACATGCTCACAGTTTTGGATCATGATATCTTCTCATCAGAGTAGCGGAAGCTTTGTTGATTCATGATATTTCTAGTAGCGTAGTAGAAGCATGGATTTGAAAAATATCAGAGCCAGTTGATGAAGATATGCATTTATCATGATTTCTTTAGAAGTGAATGTGATGTGTGAGCATGCGGTTATGGATTGACTCCTCAATTCTGATCAGCTGCAACCGCCGGGTGTCCCAGCTGCAATCGTCGGGTGTCCCTGCAAACAACAGTTAGCAATAAAGCGCACGAAAGTGTCTTTGATCACTTTCGTTGAATGGGGTTGCAAGAACCACGGTTCCCGCTGATCGATACAAGTCTTGCGCTGTGATCGTGTAGAATTTCAAGAACCTCCTTGCTGTGGTTTCGCATTAATCAAGCCATTCCTAAACCGGAACATCTTAAAGAAGACAACACGAAGTGAGTGAATCAGCGAATTGAGATTCACTGATTGATGAAAAATGATTTGAAAAACAATCGTGTATTGCTTACTAGAAAGAATTTTTGCAATACAACGAAGGTTTTACGGAAAATATCAATTTTCAATCATAAATACCCTTTTATTTTGAAACGTTAATACACAGTCGATGTGCTAGAGAAAAGAGTTGTTGAGCACAACGACCGGTTTTTCAAAGGTATCCATCAATCCATTTCCTGGACCAAGGTTGATTCAAAAGTGAATCGCCCCATCGTTTCTATCCAGTTGTCGCAAGTTTGATCTTTTGAAAAGATCTCACATGTCACCCACCAAGAGCTTGTTTGATGTTGGCTCTAGAAGGATTTCCATCTTCATCGTGAATAATTTTACATATCACTCGGATGTTCAGGAAATACCACAAGGATAATGCGTAGGACTCTCAAAATATATTCTCGCATTCCACATTGTGTGAAATTATGAGTCTTCATTAATTGTGTCCTAATGAGATTTATTGATGATCTCTTGGCTCTAGATTCAATAGTGCACTTTTGGTTTCCTATGCCGGAGACTAGGGAGAGGGTCTCCTTCTTCAATATCAACAATCTCTAAGAGAAAGTCGATAGATTACGTAGGTTCCCGTGAGAATGAAACAATTCCTTTTAAGAGGAACTTGAGTAGCTTGGGAAGTTTAGTGTAGTGTGTCACCGGGTCCATGACGTCTTGTCTTCAATACCGGTGTTACCTTGGTAATGACCAAGAGTATATGAATTGAACTCGGTTTACGCCTAAGGTTGAATTAATGGAGGACTATTTCTTTTCACCATTTTTCATTTAATTCTTTTTATTCTTCAACCCTTCATTTTAACGAGACTTCATTACTAGAACCTTTTTGGGTTTATTCCAGTTCTAGCTCAATCTCAGTCGGCACTCTTCCCTTATTCTCACTTTTCTCCTTTTTTCATCATACTTAAGGACTTCTACACTAACTAGTGGATTGTCCCTGGGTAGATCCCTCCGGCTCTGGCGGGATCATGGGAACGAATACCTAACCTAACCATCCTTATAACTCCAATGCTTAAAGTAAATTGGTCGGTCTTTCGGTATTGTTCTTTGTTGGTGATAACGCTACACGCGTCGTTCGGGGTCAAGGAAACTTCATTTTCTTGAGCAAGTTTTATAACACCCCAGGCGATGAACCTAATCGTTGTAGTGTAGTAATTAGGGTAAGCCACGGTATTGATATCGCTCTCTGGGGAATAATGTCGTTAGGTGAAGTGTATGTCGATTTAAGTCTAAAGGTGAGGATGATTATTTTGTATTTTTATATTTTATGAAATGGAAAGGTACAAATCTCGGGTTTGATTTGGGGTTGGTATTTCTACCGATTACTCTACTTATCTAATTAACTAAGCTAAGGATAGTCTATGTCTATTGTTGTGTGCTCGTATGATGATTTAAAGATGTGGTTACTTAGGTTTTATTACTCCTTAATTATCTCCTATTGATGGTTGAGTTGTCACGTCCTTATTCTTAGTTGCGTTGTGTGTCTAAAGTTGTAGGGTATGCGTTTCTCCCTAACTCTTTGAACTTACCAAAGGGTCTCGTCTACAAAACCCACTAGGGATAATAAACTCTTACTCTAAGGCACTCTTTGGATGGTTTAGCTTACAACTACTCAGGTAATTATATTCTAAGGTTCACAAAGATGAATCAAGCATTAAGTACACAACGAATGACCTATCGCATTACTAGATCATTAATCAACTAAGATAAGAAACAACCAACTAATATTCAATAATTAAGTTTCATACTCCCTAAGCAAACACACAAGTAAATTAGCCGGACATGGAAAACATGCAAGCATACACACAATCAATTAAACATAGGATAGACATAATGATAAATTGAATATATGGATTAAGATATAATCAACAAACCATTACAAGATGTTTTGGAGTGCTTGAAACCTTCAAAGTTATCGAAAAATACCTATCTAAACCACGGAATCGAGTTAGGGTTTAGAGCCTACAAAAAGTGAAGTTATAATGTTCTATTTATAGGCGATTTTACGTCGGCAAAGGGTGACGGCGTCACACTTATAGAGTGACGGCGTCACGACCATTTTTCACCAAATTTTAGATTTTCTCGTTCCGGTCGCGTGGGCTTTTGAACCACCTAAATCCGAGTTCGTATGCAAAAGTTATGGCCAAAACAATATCAACTACTTGGCGATGTCGTGATAGTCTTGATCGACTTGTGACGGCGTCACCTTGTGGTTGTGACGCCGTCCCTTTAGTCTCGACGCCGTCTAGATCAAATCTAGGTCGTCGAGTTGCGACGGTCTACTCCTTTAAAGCCCGGCGTCGTCACTTGAAAATAGGGTTTTGGCTTCTATATCGTCACAAAATCCTCCGACGGCGTCGCACTAACACCGACGTCGCCTTACTTTTAGCGACTTTGAGTGTCTCGATTCGACTTTGGCCATTTTCTTCAGATATTCGCGCTTTTCGTCCAAATAAGTGCCATTCCAAGATTTTGCCTTCAAGAGACCTAAAAATGAAAAGGAACAATATTAAGCAATAACGGATACAAAGTGATCAAATAAGGGCTTAAACGACCCTCAAAATGGTACCTTTAAAACCTTATCAAATATCCCTACACTTGTTATTTTCTTGTCCTCAAGCAAATGTGCTTTTAGCCAATTAATTTATAAGTTAGGGGTCATGAAGCATTGATTTAAAGCGGTCCACAACACATATAAGCCCAAGAAAGTCATAACAAGCACGGAAATTACATACTAGCACCTCACATGGGGTGTTTGGGTACTCACATCTCTCTCGGGTGTATATGAAATATAACAAATCGGAAATGGAAGATAAACACTCATTAACCGGTCCTAGTACATAGATTACCATAGGCTTGAGAATAGATCAAACCTCCATCGCTTTGGCGTAAGCACCTAGGAAAGACTATCAAAGAGGTCTTTTAAAGGGTTGTAATGTTAGGCTTACGGTAGGGAAACAAGGGTTTGGTGGGATAGGCTATTTAGTGGTGGCAAGTCAAAAATCTCTATGTTAAATGCATACGAAGAATGGCGTTGCTAAGCCAAGACTCGACACTCTAAAACTCTAGGTAACGAAATAAATGTACATAAATTTAAAGGATAGATGTAGGATGGTAGCCCTTTTTTTTTTTTTTTACACTCTATTTTTTTCTTTTCTATTTTTCTATTTTTTTTTTTTTTTTTTTTTTTTTTTTTCATACACTTTTACTCTACCATCCTCTACGGTAACATCAAAATGATAGGGATTTATAGGCACATCCCTACACTTGAGTTTTATTACTCTAACACTAATTTGACCCAATTGAAAAGATCAAAACACTTGGGGTACATTATTACGCAAACAAAGGGAATTTGAATTTAACGTTCCCTTCCGTCATTTCATAAACTTTAACTTTTCCCATGAATCCCAATCGTCCCAAAATCTGTATACAAAGGATATGACTCGACTTAGCAACTTATGCAAGCAACTAGATAATTGAACTAAGGGTTTAGGGTGATAACAAACATTTGCACTAAAAGTGAGTGCATAAGGGGTAGGCTAAGGCGATTTGGGTGTATATTTGGGGGTGGGGTGTAAACAATGTTTTATTGATATTCGGAAAACCGAAACATCACGAGAACCGCGAAAAGGATAGGCTCGAGGGGTTAACTAGGGGTATCGTACTAAAGATGAGTACAACGCAAAGGTGTGGGGAATTACTCAACCGATGTGGCGAAGTAATTATATTACGGGTATCAAACAAGGGTTATCCTAATGCCTCTTATCATTTAGTTATTCCTAACTACACAAGTGTAGCCTTACTTGCGATCTCGGAATGTGTTAGGAATTAGAAAATTCCATAGTGAAGAGTCGGTCACCCCAAATATTATCTAGCATAAGTTAGCTCGTAGACTTGTCATTATTTACGTTATTATGTAGTTAATTAGTTAGTCAAGAGCGTAAAATAGTTTAGTGCAACACCGTGGAGGAAGGACGGGTCTTTACCCACCGTATCCCCGATCCACAGCCGATAGGAGGTCGTGTATTGTGTAGATAAATACCCTTCCATCCATGGAAGGGTGGTGCTTCATTCAATCTAATATTTCATACTTTGTGTAAACCTCTAGCAAGAACACCCTCTCTCTCTACTAACTCTCTAACTATGGCAAACATGTATTTTGATCATCCAAGACCACCCGAATCATCAACACAATAATATTTGGATCCTAACAATTGGTATCAGAGCCAAGGTTTTTTGTGTTATCTTTGATTTGTGTGGTCCGTACCATAGTTTTTGTTTGTGGTTTGTTTTGGTTCATGATGTTAACTGTTTTGGTATTATCCTTTATGGTTGTAAAACATTTTTTTGTATTTTGGTAAAACAGTTTAACATATTGTTGTATATCTGGTTTTGGTCGTATTTGTATGTCCTGGTCTTTATGTGAACATGTGATCATTTCGCCTTGGTCATTTTATTAGTCCATATCGTTTGTCACTCTTTAATACCATTTCGAGATATGTCAAGTGGTCATCTGTTTTTTGGTCCAAACAATGGGTCAAATAAGAAATATTTCATAGCGCTTTCATATTATGTTTTCGGGTAAGTATGAAGATGGTCGGAAATGTAGTCGGAAAACTCATCGGAAAACATAAAAATCTTGCTAGCGACTTAGAAACAAAGCTGCCCGATTCATTGTATTGCGATGAGCGAGTTGTTTGAATATAGCGATTGGTAGCAGTTTGACTTTTGAGTCAAACCGATAAAGCTAGCGATTTGTTATAGACCTAGCGACTTGTTACTTAACAAGTCGTAGCGAGTTAGCTTAGCGAGTTGGCTTAGCGAGTTGGCTAGCGACTTGGCTAGCTACTTGGCTAGCGACTTGGCTAGCGACTTGGCTAGCGACTTGACCAGTAAACTAGCGATTTGGTACAGAAATGGAGATGGAGAAGAACAGACCTTGACCACGACTACTTTTTCATTAACCATATACCAGACATGACATCAATCGACCTCAGGTTCAATATAAACCCATCATCAGTCCAGGAATATCAACAAGATTGAAATACAAATCTTAAGGAATGCAAAGGAGATGTATACCACAGCCACAATACCAAGTTCTACAACTCTGAACCCAACAACATCAAGACTCATTCTTAATAATAAAGACACAAGATCTCAGTCACATTCAACCTTATTCCAATCTATATCTGATTTACATGTTTGATTCACACATCACAGATCTTATGACATACTTCAAGACACGATATCAATGGTAAATGGTAAAAGATCTCAGATATTTTTCGTGGCACTTAATTGTTACATCAAGACTGCCTAAAGTCTTATTCACGAAAACTCATCATCATAGATCCTATTGTGATATTATTCGAAGACAAAGAAAGAGTTTAACATCAATGTTATCTCGTTTCTTTTATTTTCGTTCATGAATGTAAAATGAAAGAAAAGATCCAAACTATGTTATTAGATCTCAATTTTCTTAACTCGTGGAACTTAAAAGAAATAGAGGATCTCGATTCTTATGGTCAGAAGGTGTCTCAAGACCCAATCATCTCATAAAAATATCATCACGCATCCGTACTTTAATGATAATATCCGAATAAATTGAAGGAAGAACAAAACCAATAATCGGTTTCATCCTCTCCTCGTGCTCGGTTAAATGAAACATTAACTAATCATAAAAGAACCTACCTTGAAGCCTTCTCCATGCCTCTAACCATCCCCGTGGTTAAGACGTACCATGTCAAGTCCTCGAGCCATCCACGGGCGAGGTAATGATGAGATAAAACGTTGATCGAATTAAATGAATGGATGGGTTTTTGATTGGTGTTAATTTGTGAGGATTATTAGAGGAAGGAGCAGATTTGTCTTGTGTTAATTTAGGGTTTGATGTAAGCGCACTAAGTATGGAGGCCGAGGAGTTTTGTTTGTGACATTAGGGTTAAGAGAAATGATGTGTGAAGGGAGGCGAATATTTGGAGAGTGTTTTAGGGATGTAATAAGGATTAGGGTTAGTGATATGTGTAAATGCTCTAGTTTATACCCACATTCATATGAGAGGTAGGATTCTGGATCACTTCTAGCTCACATGGACCAACCGGGTTTTGCTATTGGGCCGTGTAAAGTTTGGACCAGGCCTGAGCTTGTTGATGACTTTGGATTGAGTTAAACCTGATTTGGAATGGGCCGTGTGATTGGTTATCTGTTGTGAGATGGGTGATGGGTCTCATGATTTTGAGTTTATTCTCATTGGCATATACGAATGGTGTACTAATTCATGGGATTGCATGGGTCGGTTGGTATTTCTTTTATTTTGAGCTAGATGAGTTTTTGGTCTAGGCTTGGTATTAGTTAGATGCGTTATATGTTTATCTTGGGCCGAGTTTTTGCTAGAATCTCGTGTGACATGGTGTTGAGGCCAAGAAATATATACGCATGATTCACTTTCTCAAGTTTAGCTTACTTAGCCGAGTGATATTATGTCATGTGATATCGTGAATTATTCAACCGTGTGATAATTGCTTGAGCGGATTGTTGACTCTTACATGTTGGATTGAATGATTTTATGAGAGTTGATATACTATGAGAGTTATCAAATATGTGATTTGTTGATATGGTGCTTATGAGACTTGATGAGTTATGAGATTTGCTATGTTGATTAGAGTGTTGTGGTATGTGGTTTGGTACTTTGATATATACATTTTCACGGAAAATATTTTGTCAAGGCTTGAATTATTATTGAAACTAGGTTGGCTACGGGGTTGTTTGGATGGTGTTGATTATTTGGATTTGAAGTGAGATTTTTCCGGGCGTGTCTACTTATTTCGTCTTCTTTCTTTCTACCATTCCGCGAAGATGACTTGTTTGGGCGTTTATTGAGTGTGATAAAGACTTGGCTATTTAATTACGGTTGTGATTCTATCTCGTTTAACCCACAACGTAACTATCACTTCGGTGTCTCACGCATTTGAGAATATGTCATGAGGTTTTGTACATTGGGTACACCGTTTCTTTTTCACAAGGATGAGCACAAGTTTAAGTAACATATCTGGGGAATTCTACTTCATGATCAAGTTTGATATATCGGGTTTACTTCTCGTGTGGTCACTACAATAGCCGATGAATCGTGAATGATGTATTTACCAAAGTTTGTATTGTATGATTGTTGATGAGGTTGTTGATGTTGGATAATGAACTGTTGATGAACCGCATGTTCCCCAAAAGCAGATATTCACCGAAACCAAAATTGTCATTACATATTCAAGTTGTCATTGTTTACGGTTTTGTCTTGATTTTGTAAAATCTCGCGAAAGAACCTATTTCTCGGTTTAAATCATAGACTTGTAAAATCCGTGACTATGGAAACATCCCGGTAATAGTAAAGTGCATTTCGGAACTATCTTACGGTTTATTCTTGGTTTTGTAAAATCCATGAAAGAATCTATTTCTCGGTTTAAACCATGGAACTGAAAATCCGTAATGATGGAACCATCTTGGAGAAGAGAGTGTAATTCGGATCTTACTTGATGTCGGTGCTACGGTTTACGCTTCAAAGAAGGGATAAAAGGTGTACTTCATGAATTGGGTGTGCGTTTGGGTTGTCTTCATGGCGGTTTGGTTATTACATGGTTTTACGGGTTATGTGCTTTTAACCATGGTCGGGATGAAAACCATTATCATAGTTCACTTAAACGTCAAAGGAGGCTAGATTTGAGCTTTTAACCAAGAAGATGTGACAACGGAGTTAATTCACTATTATTTATTTGAGGTTGAAGTAAAATATCACGGGCAAGTGTACTTAGTATCCAAGGTATCGGGGATGGATGGATGAAGATTCTTCAAGATCCTTGTTCGAGCTTATTATCAAAAACGAAGACTTGGAAATCTAGTTGTTGTTGGGTGTCTTTTACCTTTTCTTTTACCACTTGGGGGAATTGGGCTCATACCACCACAAAATAACTATCACTTTAAGGAGTTACGTTGTAGTGCTCAAAGGTCACATTCAATTGTGGATTTTCAAGAGTTAATGTACGTCTATTACTTGATGGTTGGTTGGTTGAGGAGTATAGAGTACTTAGAGATTCAAATGGGCATGAAGTCTCGGCACCGCTCTTTGTTACATATGTGCAAGTATAAGTCACTTGTTCGGGTTAGTTTACTTTAGGGTCAAATTCATCATATTGGGTTTTCTCCATCAGTTGTCACTACAAAGAGCCTCTTGAATGATAATGGGGTTGATTACATGTTTTGCCAAAAGAGATTGAAAAGAGAGAGATTATGACGTCTGTTCACATCAGTTCAGGCCTCGTACTCCAAAGAAAAGAAATGTGTACGTTTCAGTGCGCATTATCTTCCAAAAAGAAGAGAAATCTTCTTATGACGTATGAACACTACAGTTCATGCCTCGTACTCTAAAGAAAAGAAATGTGTACGTTTCAGTGCGCATTATCTTTGAAAGAAGAGAAATCTTCTTATGACGTATGAACACAACAGTTCATGCCTCGTTCCTCAAAGAAAAGAAAAGTGTACGTGTCACTGCGCTTTATCTTCGAAAGAAGAGAAATCTTCTCATTAATGACCATTCTCATCAACATGCTTCATGCTTTTTCCGCGCGCTTTCATTTATCAAGTGAACCGGACTACCAATGATTGTTTTCTTATTCCACTTGCTCAACTATGATGACGATGGCAACATCCTGTGCTAATTTTGTGGGGGAGAAGTGTGAATTGACTACATTTGGATGATTTTCACTTGTTTAATCAAGAATGGCATCTCCGTATGCAATTCTTGAGGGGAAAAGAAGTGTGATAATTTTGCATGGTTGATTGATATATGAGAATAAATGGTCAACGGCTCCAAACTCATGTAAGAACCGAGCTTCTTCCGATCGGATCACCTTTACATGGTGTTTCTTCAAGAGCCGTTGGTTGACATCTTCACTCGGATTGATGAGTTTATCGACAAAGTGCTTCGGTTAATGCTTCACGTATACATCAACATGATGATTCGAACAATCTCTCTGTTCTTGTTTGATGTGATTGGTAGTTTGGTGTTACCATCTTGTGTGTTCGTTGAGGCCTCGATTCTTTGCTTTTTCTTGATGAACATCCTTCGTTCTTGTTTGATTGGGAGGATTTTAGCTAAGGGATATGCAAGATGTAAGTTAATTGGGATGCTTTTGGTGAGATGCTTTTGGTGTGAGTTGAAGATGTTAACTATCTATTCCCAACTGTATAATCTTGAAGAAGGTCGAGTCTACGATCTATTCTACATTCTCTGCTACATGTTAGAAGACTAAAGACGAGTTGCATTTGATTATCAAAAGACTTCTTCTTATTCGGGCATTTATTAAAAGATTGTCGGTTTAGGGAGAGCACTAATTGGGGAGAGTGAAAAGCCGATTTAATCCCAGCTAGACTTGCTCACATTCGCTTGACAAGTTGATTCTCACAGATATATTTGTGCTTATAGTGTTCTTCTCAAAAGATTTCAAGTATTTGGGCTTACAAAGAGTTGCCGATTCTCAAGTGTCAAAACCGACAAGGGGAAGGAGACAAGCATCTAAACGCGAGTAAACTTGATGAACTTAATACTTCTAAGTAATTGAAGATATCCGGGAAGACAAATGTTATTACCGCAGAGAAACTCAAGGTTTGACTCATGGCGAGTAAACTTGATGAGCTTAATACTTCTAAGTGATTGAAGATATCCCGGAAAACAAATGTCATGACCGCAGAGAAACTCAAGGTTTTACTCATCAAAGCGTTTAGTGTTCTTATTCCAACGTCGTGGGGAAGTGATGTAAATGAAAGTTTCAAGATAAAGAGGTACATTGGTGTGTGATGATCTCGATGTTATCGCAATCATCGGGGAGAGAGAATTGTGTACATTAGGGGTGCTCAATTTGTCTCACTTGAGGGCTTAATCGGTGATTCGGCCCGCTTCTTCAATGTTATCGGTTGTTCTCTCTTTGGGGAATGTGTGTACTTGGTCCTTGAGCTTCATACACGATCATCGTGGAAGAAAGCCATTGTTTACCACAAACATTGGGAGGTGTTTTCCTTCCGGGCATGATGTGTATTCGGAGAGTTCTTGGATATTGGTGTACTTGGGTTCTTGAGCTTCATACACATTCATCGTGGACGAAAGATGTGAACATTGGGGAGTTGTTCTTCATTACCCTCATGATGTGTATTCGGAGAGTTCTTGAGCATTATACAAAGAGACCGACCGCATCAATTCAACTACTAGGGGAAGTGGTCTCTTGACACCTTTTGGAATGGATTGCTTGCACTTGGTGGAAAAGAAATTTGAGAAGATTATTTAAGTGTGGGATGAAACGTTGTTTGGTGTTCTATTGGATGATATAACCTCGAACGAAGAATCACGGTGATTATTCTTAAAAGGAGCAACAAGTTCGATGATAATGGTGTGCTTCTTTGTGCACACGCTAAGAGAAGCTTGAAAGAAAGCTTTGAATCGCTCAACTAAAGGATTTTCGGTTTGGGGAAGTCGCAAAGTCTCACTTTCGATGGTTCTATTTCTTTCAATTCAAGAGCCCTTGGAAGCTTTGGTGGTGGATGTTTAAGAGATGACGAATTCTATCTTCTACGACGTCTTTTCTCGATATCCTTATCTCTGTACTCAGATCATCATCTTCTTTAACTATATCATCTATTCTATCCTTGTAAATATTTATTCGAAAAACAAAATACAAAATATAAATCCAACAAAAGAAAATAGAAAAATATAAAACCAACAAAACAAAATAGAAAAATATAAAACCTTCAAAACCATAAAAATCGAAAAATTTCAAAAATACCAAAATATGTTTTCCAAGACATGTCTTCGGTATCGATAACATCTACGGTCTTAGAAATGTCATTCAATAATGGCACGGGACCATAGATGAAGTTCGAGCAGAGGTGTAAATATTCTTTTCTAAACATGTCTCAAAAATGGCTTACAGCTTATTTCAGATCAGAACCCGCTTCAACAAATGGCTTGCGCTTATTTGGATCAGAACCCGTGTTAAACTATGGCTTGCTATTATTTGATAGCAACCCGTTCTTTAAAGGAAGGAAAGTCTTGCGCTAAATCTATTTTCAAAATATTTCGTGCACTTATCCTAAAACAAAACAAGGAAAGCATGTCGTCAAAAGATCGATGTTCCTACACAAATGTTTTTCCGTCTAAAATTCTACGTAAAAATATTTGTTGTGTTTTCAAAATGGTGGAAAATGAGTTGCTTAAAATCAATCGATTGATTTTTATAAAATTTGTAAACTCAATCAATGACTTCAAAGACTTTTAAAATCTTTTATAAAATGAGTTATTGGTTGAGGGGAAAATGTTTTCAAATCTATATCTTCTAACGAGCTTTCTTAATTATCCTAATATGCTTAATTAAAATGATGTTAACCTATGTTGAAGGACTAGGTGCCAAGGATATGATTGCTAGGATTAGATAATTAGAGTTTGATGAACACATTTTTCCCATACATTTAAATGATCTGATTGATATGTTGCATAGACTTTTATTAGTCGATTACTGTTTGGGTGATGTCGACCACCATATATCTGTATGTGTGTTCACTAACGTATGCAGGTATATTGGATATAAGGATGTTCCCGATCCGGATCCCACAACTGAATATGATTGGATGCCGAAAGGAAAGGGTAACTATATCTTGGGTCGACAAGTGAAGAAACGGAGCTTAATTGGACTTCAATGGAGAGTTGGCATAAATGCAACGTAAGAGGTCTCACTGCATCAGCAGATGGTTTTCTTCTAAGTGATTGAAGAAACAGAGCTTAATTTGACCTCAGTTGGCATTCATAATGCAACGTAAGAAGAAGTCTCACTGCTTCTGCAGATGGTTTTTCTTCCAAACCCTACAGCAACAACAGAAGCTTCTCAACCACCTAACGAATCTTTGTGCAGGATACCATTTTTAAACAATTTTGAATAATTTGATTAAATTGTTTTGAAAATGGAAAAATATTGTTTTGAAAATAAATTGAACTAAAATTTGAAAATCACCGGACTTCTTTTTATCAAAACCTAAGTCACTCAATTATTGAATTCTGTCATTGATTGAGGGGGAGAGTGATTTAAAATATAATATTTTTATACAATATTTATTCATAAAAGTTCCGGTTTGTACGTTATTAAGTGGTGATCTAAAGATTTAATGTTATGTCATGGTATGATTTTTTTTCTTTAGAATCAAGGTCTTTCAAAATGAAATCTTTTCTGTTCTTGTTTGATTGTGAAATTGTTTTGTTTTACTTAAAAGATCTCTTAAAAAACTATCATACCTGACACTAACAATCTTTAAAGTCTTAAAATGGTCCTTTTCTGTCATCTTTCAAAATTGAATCTTGCCACGTCTTTCCCCAAATTTTTCTAAATGATTTAAATCGGTTGGGATCACAAATCTCATTGGTTTGAATTTTTGATCGGGGAGATCGTGATTTAAATCTCAAATCTATTCAAATGGAATTGGTTTTAGTCCTTTAAAGGCACTCCTGCCTCCATGTGCCAAACGATTTCAAATACATAATGCACATGTTGAGGAGGAGGATTTATCCAAAAACCAGATGAGTATTTAAACAAGGCCACATTTTCTCCCATGTTTTCTAAACCTAATTAAATCACTTGGGATCCAAAATCTCAAAGGGTTTGATATTTTTGATCGGGGGAGAATTTGTGATTTAATTAAGAAATTTGATAAAAGGTGATCGTTTTGATTTAATTGTGCACGCTGCTCTCTCATATGTGCTAAAAGCTTTCGAATCTCGAAGCATATATTGAGGGGGAGCATTTCTAAAGAAAAGAAACTATCAAGGTGCAAATGCTTTTATGTTTTATCATAAAGTACCTTGATTGAGTTTTAAATGGTTTCTTAATGGCTTGTGTGATCGTAAATGTGCTTCAAAAGAACTCTTGCCTCTATGTGATAAAATGATTTCAAATATCCTATGCACATATTGAGGGGGAGAATTTTACCATGAAAATCAAATGGCTTTTTCGTATGAAAATTGTGATCAAAGAAAATATTTCAAAGTCCTCTTGCCTCCTTGTGCTAAAAAATTTCTAAATCATACGCACATGTTGAGGGGGAGGTTTTCTAAATGATCAAAACTATTAAGGTACAAAATGCTTTGATCTCGTATCACAAGTACCTTGATTGGTTTTCCAAATGATTTTTCAATTGGTTTCATGAAGGAAAGAACAATACCAAAAGACCGACCAATTTATTTTATGCATGGAGTTATAAGGATGGTTAGGTTAGGTATTTGTTCCCACGATCCGCCAGAACCGGAGGGATCTTCCCAGGGACAATCCACTAGATAGTGTAGAGTCCTTAGGAATATTGAAAAAGGAGAAAATGAGAAATGGGAAGAGTGCGGATCGAGACAGAGCTAGTC
Source organism: Chrysanthemum lavandulifolium (assembly GCA_022545495.1). Classification (NCBI taxonomy): domain Eukaryota; kingdom Viridiplantae; phylum Streptophyta; class Magnoliopsida; order Asterales; family Asteraceae; genus Chrysanthemum; species Chrysanthemum lavandulifolium. The sequence continues at coordinate 132,276,468 of CM040240.1, read as the reverse complement.
TTGGAATAAACCCAACAAGGTTCTAATTATGAAGTCTCGGTAAGCAATCAAGGGTTGAAGAATGAAAAGAACCGAATGTGAAAAAGGGTGAAAAGAAATAGCCCTCCATCAATTCAACCTTAGGGCGTAAACCGGGTTCAATACATGCTCTTGGATGTTACTAAGGTAACACCGGTATTGAAGACAAGACGTCATGGACCCGGTGGACGACTGCACTAAACTTCCCAAGCCACTCAAGTTCCTCTTAAAAGGGCTTGTTTCATTCTCACGGGAACCGACATTATCTATCGACTTTCTCTTAGAGATTGTTGATATTGAAGAAGGAGACCCTCTCCTAGTCTCCCACGGGAACCAAATATGCACGATTGAGTCTAGATCCAAGAGATCATCCACAATATCTCGTTAGGACACTAAATTCTTGAAGACTTGCTTTTTCACTCAATGTGGAAAGTAAATATATATTAAGAGTCCTACGCATTATCCTTGTGGTATTGCCAGAACATCCGAGTGATATGAAAATATTCACGATGAAGATGGAAATCCTTCTAGAGCCAACATCAAACAAGCTCTTGGTGGGTGACATGTAAAATCTTGCAAAAGATCAAGCTTGAGACAACTGGATAGAAACGATGGGGCGATTCAATCTTGAATCAACCTTGGTCCAGGATTGGAATTGACGAATACTTTTGGAAAAACCGTTCGATGTGCAAACCTTCTTTTCTCTAGCACGTCGAATGTGTACTTATGTTTTCAAATTCACAAAGTATCTCTGATTGAAAAATACTTTTAGAAAAACCGTTCGATGTGCGAATCTCTTTTTTTCGCTAGCACGTCGAATGTGTACTCATTCTCTAATACAAAAAGTATTTTGTTTGAAAATTGATCTTTCTCATAAAACCTTCGTCAGATTGCAAAACTCTTTCTTCAAGCAATACGCGATTGTTTTTCAAATCATTTTCATCAATCGGTGAATCTCAATTTGTTGGTTCACTCACTCCGTGTTGTCTTCTTTGAGACGTTCGGTTTGAGAACGACTAGAACAATGCGAAACCTGTCAAGGAGATTCTTAGGAATCCTACCGATCACAGCAAGATTGTCTTCGATCAACGGGAACCGTGGGCGTGTACCTCAATTCAACGAAAGTGATCAAAGACACTTTCGTGTGTTTTATTGCTAACTGTTGTTTGCGGTACATTTGACGGTTGCGGTGATCGTAATTGAGAGTCAATCCAAAGCCGCATGCTCACAAAGATCCACACTTAATTTGAAGAAATCATGACGGTGCATATCTACATAACCCGGCTCGATATTTCATACTATGCTTCGTTGCTGCAAAATATCATGAACCAAAGAAGGCTTCCGCTACTCGATGGAAAGATGTCATGATTCAAAAGTGTGAGCATGTCGGTCCGAAAGTCACAACTTCACATAATGGCAACACAATAAAGGGTGATCCGAGATTTCTTGTGGTGATGATCTCAAAGAAAGCTCAAAGATCATAAAAGATGTGGATCGGTTCAAAGACCTCCACCGAAAGTACAAAACTATACGGACTTTGAAGTTGCACTACTAAAGCACAAAGATTGCGAAATTGAAGAATTGAAGTCTCGAGCTCAAGAAAAAGTCAAGAATAGAGTGCTAGGATTCAAATGTAAAACATGGGTGACCTCCTTAGGGGAGATTGTTAGGAATTAGAAAATTCCATAGTGAAGAGTCGGTCACCCCAAATATTATCTAGCATAAGTTAGCTCGTAGACTTGTCATTATTTACGTTATTATGTAGTTAATTAGTTAGTCAAGAGCGTAAAATAGTTTAGTGCAACACCGTGGAGGAAGGACGTGTCTTTACCCACCGTATCCCCGATCCACAGCCGATAGGAGGTCGTGTATTGTGTAGTATAAATACCCTTCCATCCATGGAAGGGGTGGTGCTCTCATTCAATCTAATATTTCATACTTTGTGTAAACCTCTAGCAAGAACACCCTCTCTCTCTACTAACTCTCTAACTATGGCAAACATGTATTTTGATCATCCAAGACCACCCGAATCATCAACACAATAATATTTGGATCCTAACAGAATGCATCACAAAACAAGTTCTAGAATCTAATATACTACCGGTTCACACTCTAAGCATTGAAGATGAATGCTTCAATTCCTACTAATCTAAGGGCGATCCTCACATTTTGGGTGGAATTTGGGTGGTAAAGGGTTTTTGTGCTAGTCATATAACTTCCTATCCATGAGACGCTTTTGTTAAGACTAATGGCCCACTCCTATATGTCATGAAAAATTTTAAATTTGGTGCCAAAATTACCCTAACCGACATTTTCTCATGGTTTATTACACAATCACAATTGGACAAAGCAAATAATCAAGGATAAGCATACTTTCAAAGTTCCGTTTTATTTTCCTCCCTACACTTAAACCGAACATTGTCCCCAATGTTCCCGAAGTATCAAAGTTATGATAATGGAAGGTAATTAAAACGAAAGAAACTAATACTCCCCTGATTATCTCGGTAGGATCCGTGTGTGAAGTAGTGGTTAAATCCTTCTTCAAGAAGAACGTTAGCGTTAAAAGCTTCTTCTCATCTTATGTATCTTCTTCTTGGTAAATTAAACCTGCACACTTGAAGAAAACAAACAACCCAACGCATCAAACCGAACAAACAAAAATCTCAACAAGATGTAATTCCAGACTTAAATAGGATATAATGCTTGTGGAATGGATGTTTGCGATTTTCTAGAAAATTAAGACCGGAAAATTCCAAAATTTATAAGTAGCACGAAAACGAGAAAAGTAGTAAGCGGTTTCTACTCCTCCGACGCCGTCAGTTGTGATCTGACGTCAGTTATCCCGACAAACCGGTCTCGCGATTTTCGAAAAATTCGAAAATTTATATCTTTAGAATCGGAAAATTCCCGCAAAACATCCATTATGACTCGATACAAGCATTTGACTCTAACAAACACACATATATATCTTTTAAATAATTGTAATTCTCATGTTCACGTTTCTTTTGAAAACATGTGTAATCCTCCCTACACTTATCCCTTATGTAAAATACCTTTATATGTAATTAAGACGAGGTTAAAGACAAAATAAGGCATTTTTACAAATTCAAACATGAGAATAAACAATTAATAAAAGATATACGACACACAAATGAAAATGAAAAACAAATACACATGGGTTGCCTCCCAAGAAGCGCTTGTTTTTGTTCGAGTCACGAGCCTGACTCTACCCTTATTTAACAGATAAAGGGGAAGTTTTTCCTACACTTAAGTTTAAGTGCGGGTGATAGTAGCAATACACACCCTTAGGGTGGAAATTTGCTACGTGAGGAGAAGGTGATGGGTGATTTATATGCTCAAATGAGTGTGCTCTATTCATTATAACCTTACCTAATTCAATTGGTGTATCGGTGAATCAAATCTCTCTCTAAAATGGATCATCTTCTATCAACTTCAAAAGATTCTTAGTTAAGGATCCATCTTGACCTAATAAACCCGGTTTAAACCCATAATGTTTCTTGTTATCAACCATGAATGGGTGATATAAGTGTGTAAGGTCATGGGTTACTCCTATATTAGCTTCCACTCTACATGGCCTAGAATCTATCACCTTTATCAAGCAACTACCCGGACTATCTATTTTGATGGGTGGATTGGGGCCTAATTCAATTCCAAGATTCACATCTAAAGACGGAACATTGGGTAAGGTTTTTGGTTGAGGCTCCGGTTCATTAAAATTAGGAACTTCCCTAGGACTAAGAGAGAGGTCATGACAACAAGCATCTAAACCTACATTCTCTAGTGGCGTTTGGTCCAAAGGTTCTCTATCAATCGGGGCTCCTATAGTCTCTTCTACTTCTTCCGGGTAAGTTATAGGTGATGTGTGTTCCTCAAGTGATGGTAGGGCTTGTGGGCTTGGAGTTTCCACCTTTTCTCCATTATATCTAGATCTCCTAAATGTTTGAAATCTATCCCACACATGCAACTAGGTATTTTAGCTTCAACCATCTCACAATCTTGTTTGGGTTTAGGTTTCATGTTCTTAAAACTAGGTCTTTTGATCATGATGCCTAAGGTTAGATAAATCCTTCTTATCCATTTCCTCAAGTTGTAACAACTGAAGGTTTATGCATAGGAGGCTTTTCCGAAAAATTCTAAAGATGGTGTCACCGAAAGGAGTTGATCTTGACAACGATCGTTGAATAGAAGCTACACAAACACAAAATATATCAAATCCATCCAATCTTACACCCTTGTTCTTTTGGATATCTTTAAGATCACTCACAAATTTATCGTAACAATAAAACTAAACCAATCGCAAAATTCAATTGTTCCTCATTTGTTAATGATTCAAATGCAACTTCACTTGCCATAGCGACAAATGAAAAGGGTTTTACGAACACAAACACAAAGAAGGGGATAGACTACAAGGAAGCTAATAAAAGAAAAAATCTCACTTGATAGGAATCTTGTGAGTAGACCTAAACGAGATATAAATCAAGCCTAAACAATAACTATTCCCGGCGCGCCTAAAACTTGATAACGCTACACGCGTCGTTCGGGGTCAAGGAAACTTCCTTTTCTTCGAGCAAGTTTTATAACACCCTAGGCGAAGGAACCTAATCGTTGTAGTGTAGTAATTAGGGTAAGCCACGGTATTGATATCGTTCTCTGGGAATAGTGTCGTTAGGTCAAGTGTATGTCGATTTAAGTCTAAAGGTGAGGATGATTATTTTGTATTTTTATATTTTATGAAATGGAAAGGTACAAATCTCGGGTTTGGATTTGGGGGTTGGTATTTCTACCGATTACTCTACTTATCTAATTAACTAAGCTAAGGATAGTCTATGTCTATTGTTGTGCGCTCGTATGATGATTTAAAGATGTGGTTACTTAGGTTTTATTACTCCTTAATTATCTCCTATTGATGGTTGAGTTGTCACGTCCTTATTCTTAGTTGCGTTGTGTGTCTAAAGTTGTAGGGTATGCGTTTCTCCCTAACTCTTTGAACTTACCAAATGGTCTCGTCTACAAAACTCACTAGGGATAATAAACTCTTACTCTAAGGCACTCTTTGGATGGTTTAGCTTACAACTACTCACGTAATTATATTCTAAGGTTCACAAAGATGAATCAAGCATTAAGTACACAACGAATGACCTATCGCATTACTAGATCATTAATCAACTAAGATAAGAAACAACCAATTAATATTCAATAATTAAGTTTCATACTCCCTAAGCAAACACACAAGTAAATTAGCCGGACATGGAAAACATGCAAGCATACACACAATCAATTAAACATAGGATAGACATAATGATAAATTGAATATATGGATTAAGATATAATCAACAAACCATTACAAGATGTTTTTGGAGTGCTTGAAACCTTCAAAGTTATCGAAAACACCTATCTAAACCCTGAATCGGAGTTAGGGTTTAGAGCCTACAAAAAGTGAAGTTATAATGTTCTATTTATAGGCGATTTTACGTCGGAAAGGGTGACGGCGTCACACTTATAGAGTGACGGCGTCACGACCATTTTTCACCAAATTGTAGATTTTCTCGTTCCGGTCGCGTGGGCTTTTGAACCACCTAAACCGAGTTCGTATGCAAAAGTTATGGCCAAAACAATATCAACTACTTGCAGCATCTTTGTGATAGTCTTGATCGACTTGTGACGGCGTCACCTTGTGGTTGTGACGCCGTCCCTTCGATCTCGCCGTGCGGATCAAATCTAGGCCGTCGAGTTGCGACGGTCTACTCCTTTAAAGCCCGACGTCGTCACTTGAAAATAGGGTTTTGGCTTCAGATCGTCACAAAATCCTCGACGCGCCGCACTTAACACCGATGCCGTCGCCTTCATTTCGGCACTTTGAGTGTCTCGATTCGACTTTGGCCATTTTCTTCAGATATTCGCGCTTTTCGTCCAAATAAGTGCCATTCCAAAGATTTTGCCTTCAAGAGACCTAAAAGTGAAAAGGAACGATATTAAGCAATAACGGATACAAAAGTGATCAAATAAGGGCTTAAACGACCCTCAAAATGGTACCTTTAAAACCTTATCGGTTGGGTTCAAGAAATACCCAAACCCTTTAATCTAGGATTTGAATAGAAAATATCCTAAGTGTTTAGACCGTTAAACACTAACGGTCACCGAGTGCATAGTCTCTCGGTGAGCCATCTTCGAGATACTCAAGATGAGTCGAAGAAGAAGTCTCTCCACTCGATGGCGGAACTTAAAGGGTGAAGACCGATTCAAGAAGAAGATGGCGGATTCGGTGAGTGATGACAATAACTCACCGAATCCCTAAAATCCTCTTTAATTACCTACATCAAGACAAATCAAGTAGAAGACCAAGGATATGAAAATCAAGAATGAGCGGGATAAGGCGGGATAAGTTTGAATCGATAAGACGAACTCCTTATCAACCAAAGTCAACTTTCCCCGAATGGCAACGATCGTGCTCGGTGTCATCACCGACCTTTGGAAAGCGCTTGTCTCTTACCTAAAATAGTCTTTGTAAATAGAGACAAAATACATCGAGTCTTTTGTCTTCAGAAATTGTCGGTTTGTCACTTAGGAAAGAGTTAAAACTCATACTTGTATAAATAGCATAAGAGATGGAGTGAAAGATTTAAGCTTGCGAATTGTAAAACACACATACATGAGCCATCTTTCACTCCTCCAAATACAACTTAATCCCGAGATAGCTCGGTGGGTACTTGTAGTTGTGCTCGACTTAGCCCGAGCTTCGTGAGGAGTTACCGACATTTGTCATTTCAATCCCAAGTCTTGTTCATAGTACTTGGGTAATGTATTCTTGTTTGATTTATTTCTAATAAAGAATATTATGTTGAAAATTAATCAGTGTGTTTTACTTACATCTTATCAGTCATAGATTCACTATTAACTTGTTTTTAAATACTTAAACTGTTTTACGATAGTGAATAGGGAACAACAAGTGGTATAAGAGCAAGGCTGATTATAAAAACTTTTTTTAAGCCGTTCTAAACATTTTTAAATCAGGATCCTTATGGCTGAAATTGATGTACCCCAACTAGTCGATAAAAAGGGTGGAGCTTATTCAGCTGTTGCCCCTAGACTTGAAGTTGGTAAATTCAACAAATGGAAAAAGCATATGCTTTGCTATTTGATTGGGATGGAACCTTATTATATCAAGTGTATAAATGAAGGTCCATTTATCCCAAAGATCAAGGTTTGCATAAACACAAGCTCGATGAACTCGTGGATGAGAGGAGAGTGGTCAACCAGTACTAAAGACTCAAAAGTATCATCATATCATGTCTTCCTGATGATATTATGGAGTCACTTATAATCTGTAGTACAGCTAAACAAACCTGGGATGACCTAGTTCATAGCTATTTGTTTGAGAAATAACCTTTTTGTGATTTGTTTATCCAAATGTAGACCTTGCTCATTTTCTTGCCAATTGTTTGAGAAATAACCTTTTTGTGATTTGTTTAAAATCATTCTCCCCCTCAATCAATGACCGAAGTTGTTGATTGAGTGATAGAGATTTTGACAAATGATAAGTCCAGATGATTTTCAAATTAAGTCCGAGTTATTTTCAAAACAATTTTGTTTTCATTAGATAGCAAATATTTTTCAGATGAATATTTATAAGGAAAAATATTTGTGAAAAAACATTTGCCTTTTTGCCGACAAATGTTCCTTATGAATTTTTGTTTTTAGGATCAGAGCATGAGGTTTTCAAATTAGATTGAGCATGGCTCTGTCCTTTCTTTATAAAACGGGTTACTGCCTGAAATGACAATAAACCAACATTTTTCTCCACCTCATTTTTTTTAAAACGATATAAAAATATTTATCAAGATGTAACTTTAGTATGATGTCTATTCAGGCGTAAAGAAATGTGTGGCTGGTGAAAATGATTTAAAATCATTGTTACAAGCATTAGAAACAGTAAATCCGGATCGAGTTCTCTATCGATGATGAATTTACCGAGGTAAGGGATTATATCTCTCACTGTAAACTTTATTATTTCTAAACATGAACACAATCAATCTTCTTATCTTAATGCATAATGTGCAAAGTAGTAGTGTATTCTACACTAATTCATTTTAATGTTCATGTCTTTTGGTTTGTTAATCTCGTGAAGAATGTCAAGAATTGAAAGCTAAAGTGAAATCCGGATTACTTAAAAGCTTGAATTGGTATGCGTAATCATTTACTCCACTAACGCTTAGTGTATTGCTTATCCGCTTCATGTGTGTACGTTTGTGTACAATTTTTTTACCAAAATTGACTTGTATGGCGGTGTAGAACTTGAAGAAAAGGCTAAGAGTTTGCACAGAGATATTAAAACACACGTAAGTAATGAAACAAGTATTCATTATTCTTTGTTAATCATATCTTTATGTTTCGCTAAAATCATTTTATTTGTGTCAATTAGTGCTTCATGAGAGCTAGCTTTATTGAAACACCGTATTGATCAAACGAATGAAAAGGATGGAGAAAAGAATATCCTTTTTTAATAGTTAATGAAATTTACATTTCGAACGATACATAATATGAGATAATGAAATGGTAATGTGGTCCTTAACCTATGTGCCTATTATACGTTGTTTAAGTACACGCAAAGAAGGGCATTCCTACGTAAACCGAAAACCGTAAATAGTTGCTAGAAAAGTGCACTTTGTGGTTCCAGATTTTGAAGAAGCCGATCCCGATGACAACAAAGACTCACCAAAGTCGACATTAACTAATATGTCATATGGAAATTTTAAAGGTTCTTCGTATGATAAAGACAAATTGCTTTGCATGTATTTTAATCGTAGTATAGTTGTAAGAACGGGTGGGTCGGATATGTTTTAAAACAATTATATTTTGTATGGGTCAAAATGGAACGTGTTAGGTTGACCCGAAACTTGTGTCCAAAATCAATCGCTTTTTAGGAATAAATAGTCCTCAAACATGATTTAGTTTTATTTAATTATTTCAAAATCAAATGATTTAGAGGTGTTTCGCAATGAAAATACGCGACTACTTCGTACACTATCAACCATTTTTCAACGGGTGGGTTGGATATGTTTTAAAAGTATGTAAGTATATATATGTATATAATAATTTGAAAACCAAGTCACATGGGTCATCGGTCGTGGTTCGGTCGATTAACTCGTTGTTTCTAATTTTTTCTACTTATAAGTATACAATTGTGTTAAAAATGATAAACAAATAAAACCGGACTCATTCGACCCATGGGCTAGTAAGTGAATTTCATCTTTTATCAACCCGCTTTGGACCTAAAACTCGTGACCCGCAACCTTGTGCCTAAAAGGGCAATAGCGTTCTAACCTACTCAAACAACCATAATAAACTAAAGAGCCGATAAAGAAAAATGCCCGATGAAATATCTCTATGCCACCTATACCACCGCTATTTTTCAAAATCTCTATGCCGCTTTATTCTTTCTTTATTCAATAACTTGTTCCTAAATAACAAGTTTCAAACATGGTTGTGAAAGTTACAAGATTTTTGCGGAAAGGAAACATGGTTTACAATTAAAAACGATATAGATATCTTAAGAATTGATATCTTTGTCATTAACGTTTACATCCTTTTTATTAGGAAAAGAAAAAGGGACGAGAGTGAAACTTGTAGAATTGCTTCGTGTAGTCTGCACGAAATTGATGAGAATGGTTCTAAGTCCCCACGGATGATTTTGAAGTTTGGAAGGGCATTGCTACGTCAAACAGAGGTCCGTGCTTGGTGCGGGATTGACGATGATCCAGCTTTTGTGCTACAGTACAATGGGATCCGGGAGTATCTATGCCACACACACGTGCTCACCTTACGAGGTTTGTCTATTTTCACTATTCTCGCATCGTTTTAGAGTTTATTATTCGATGAGTTATTCTAATACAAGAATGTGTAATTGATGTAACAGAGATACAAATTCAAAAGCAAAACAATGATCTAAAGAGAAAGATGGAAGATGAGAGGGTAGTTGCAGAGGCTCAAAGAGCAATGGACCAACCGTCTTGGCATAAAACACTCAATGATAGGTTGGAGTCTTTTCTAAGAATTATCCTCCCGAGCTCTCGAATCGGATCGGATCCCGGTCTTAGATAGTCTAGTCTCATTTGGCATTAGGCTTTAGTTTTGTGTTAGAACTATTGGGTTGTAGTATGTCGAAAACAATTTCGATGTTGCGTCGTCCGATTATACGTTGCTACCCTATGTCTTTTGGATTACGGATTTATGTCCATTGGCGACACATTTATACATTTTAGGTACCGATTTGTTTATTTTGGCATTTATTAATGGTTTTTGTTTCAAATATTAGTTTTGCATATTTACGACATCTTGGATTATGGAAAATTTCATATATATCTGAATACCACGAATTTAGTTACGGGTTTCCCACGGATTAATCACAAAATTCCACGAATTATTAGGGAAAATATATATTTTGTGGGAAATTTGTGATAAAATCGTCGAAATAACCGTGGAAATCGGTGGGAAAATTTTAATGAGAAATCATGGAAATAATCTGGGAAATCTGTGGTAAAAAAAGGTCGATGCATGTGGAAATTGGTTGCTATAATATGTGGGAAATCTGTCGGAAAATGTTTGTGAGAAAGTTGTGGGAAATTTAAACCACGGATTATCCACAGTAATATCCGTGGGAAAAAAGTCAACGCTCGGTGGGAAAATCAGTGGGAAAATATTTACCCACGGGGTTTTTACACACGGAATGATTCCGTGTGAAATCCGTGGAAAAGGGCCCTTACCCACGGGGTTTCCCACGGATTTTGCCGTGGAAAAAGCCAGTTTGTGTAGTAGTGTGTGGTGCCTAAAATGCTTGTACTAGTTTTGTGATAATATATACGGAGTAATTGGATTGAGATCCTCTCATGTTCAATTTTGAACATGAGAGAGGTCATGTTGATAGTTATGTGAGTGAAGAAAAATAATAAAAATTGTGCGACCTTTTTTTTATCAAAAAATAAATTTTTCTTTACAACATAACTAACATGACTTCTCATGTTCAACTCCCAATCCTATATAATTCTCCATTTCACAAATAAATAAATAAATGTTGTGTATTCTTTCCAGGAAGTATGGAGCATGGGGCATAAGAGCATTGGGTGTTATAATCCGAGTTAAAGTTTCACTCAGTGCCACGTTAGCGCCACATCAGCTTTAACATTTTTCACCTTAAGTAAAAAAAAACACTTCTTGTAAAAAAAACACCTCTTATCATAACTCAACTTTAACTCAAATATTTTCAAATTCAACCCCTAAACTAAAACTAATACTTCATTTATTAAAAAACATAACATTAATTCTTAAACATATTATAATAAATTAAAAAAAAAAAAAAAAAAAAAAAAAAAATAATAAAATTCCAACGAAGAAAAAAATACCACACACGACACAAAGCAAACTACAACATAAAGGAAATTAAAAAATACAATTAAATCTAGTGACGAGGTTGCAGTTATATTTTTGATGATTCGGTCATTTCTTCATTGATCCAAGCTACACCATTTGGATCTTTTGCCGTTCAATCATCAAAATTTCATCTCTTCCAACCTTGTTATCGTTTCATCTTTTACTTGGGCCGCCCGATACGCCGCTTGGGCGGTTTCCCGTTTTATACGATACTCGGTCGTTATAGTCTCCGTTAATTGGCTTGACGAGCTCGTTCCTTCGGTGCTCGCTCCACCAGTACTTGTCGTGCTCTCGGATTTGGCTTTCTTCGAAGCACGCTTTTTGCCCATGAGACGTGGTTGTTCATCATGACCAAACAAAGCCTCGTTTATTTGGCTTGGGACATCGCCTGTTAAATCAAGCGGATTCGGCGCGTCCCATTTCTTATGACCACGCAAAACCTCCCAAGCCTCCTCGTTGTTAAACGGCGCAGTTTTGTGCTCGTCACGATACATTTGTTTCGCCCGTTTGAGGATATCCATATCACTTTCCCCACTTTTCTCTTCCCGTTTCGAACGTTTGTAATACGCGTTGAACTTTGTGCAATCACGGTTCAACGTTTTCCACTTACCTTGTATCATATTTGAAAATTGAGTCTATTGAACTCATTTTTTACCCGTTGCCAAAACGTATCGCGAGCTTGTGCACGCCCGACAAGCGGATCCTCCATAGCGGCTACATAACATATGGCAAGTAATGTTTCCTCACTTGTTTGCCAACGTGTATTGACGAAGTCGGGAATTTCTTCATCCTCATTGATTGGTTCGGGGTCTTTGGATTTTTTGGCCTTCGTTTACCACGACTTTTGGGCTTTGGAGGAGACGTAGGTGTTTCGGGAATCTCATGTTTTTCGGTTTGTGAATGTTGTGAGAATTGTAGATTTTGGAAATGGGTGTGTTAGTGTGTTTTGTTGGCTTTGTTCCCAATATAGAAATCATTGATGTTGTAGGCAAAGTTCTTGGCTCGACAAGCCGAGTAGGTTAGGAAAAGAGATGTTGGGTGATGATGAACCCGCGTTCGGGTTTGAAGATGAACCCGCGTTTGAGTTATTCCACCCACCAATGAGATTCAAGAAAGAATCATCGTTGTTGTTGTCTCCCGACATTTATTTTAGCAAATGCAAGTATATGATAGATTAGATTGAGTTGTGGAAGTGTGAAAAAAAGTTGTGTGTTAATTGGTTATTTATAGTAGTGAAAAAAAGGTTTTCAAAAAAACATATTCTTTTTTTTTCAAACCAGCCGGGGTAATTTTTACCGTTAGGGGGCACTAAATGATATCTTTTTCTTTTTCTTTTTTGAAAACCAACGATCTCAAAGGGGGTAATTTTTTTTTCTAACCTTTTTACCCTTAAAGCTGCGTTAAGGCTTTAACGCAACCCCTTAACGCAATAGGCCGGTGTGGTTAATGCACCCTTAACGCGAAAACGTGAAGCCTTAACTCGGGGGCAAAGTTAAGACACCGAGTGCTCTAAGGTTGGTGGATTGTTTTGTAGTGTGTTCATTAGAGGTTTCGGCAAATGGATTGTTGGCAGATTTTTAAGGGTCATAATTGTGTGAATAGGTGCAGTGGTAATATGGAGATGTATATGTTTTGTCCTTTCTCAGCCTCTAATTCAATATGTGGGTCGAGTCACTCAAATGAACTCCTGAGGTGCTTGAGTCAATAGTGAATTGCTTTCGCCTTGGTTGTGATTATGGCTTTAGTCAATGTAGATGGTCCTGTGAGAGTAAATAAGTCAACTCCATTTTTTAGTATAAGTGTCAATTTAAATGAGGGTTCTAATACGGTTAATTCTGATTTGGGGTTTGGGTTTGGGTTTTTAGCATCTAGTTGTAATTGAGTGCCACTTTCTCAAAACGGGTAAAAAACTAAGACAATAAAAACTAAAATTTGGATGAGCACGAACCTCATGAATCTTGTGAAGAAGTATTTACTGCCAAACAAAACTTACATCACCACCCCAAGAAAACATAGCACGGGACCAGTGTTGTAAAAAGCGGGCTAGACGGTCATACACTACCTCGATTTTTGGCAAATCGGCCAAACTAGGCAGAAAAGTCAAAAGGCGGTCAAACATCCGCCTAGGCGGGGTTAGGCGGCCAAGGCGGTAAAAAAAGTCAACAAAAAGTCAATTATTTATTTATTTTTAAAGGTATTTTTTAACTAAAAATTAAGGGTTTTCTTTTCAATATACCCAAGCCATACTCAATTTATCATAACATCTCAACACAAAAGAAAAACCAGGGATTGTAAACACAAAGTCGTGGGTTTTTCATATGAAATTCGAACCTAATTCTCACTGATTTGAATAATATGGACAAGATGAAAATCAAGCATCAATTTAATATTTGTGTTTGAAGTATTTGAAGTAATATGTTAACGTTTGAAGTTTTAAGTACTTGAATTGTAACGTTTATTTGTCTATTTTGCAACTTCAAACTATGTAAACTTTGAACTATTTGAAATAAGTATTTATATATAAAATTCCAATCCGCTTAATTGGCGCTTAGGTGGCGCTTAGGCGAATTCCACTACCGGGTGGTCGACCGTCCGACTAGCGCCTAGCGATTTTTGCAACATTGCACGGGACTAAAATCATCGACACTGCTATTAAGTCCACCACGGAGCTCCAACCTCAGATAAGTGCTCAACCTCATCCCACGAATTTGACAACCTTGAAGGCCTATAGCCAGTTAGCCACACCACATTCCTTCCTTCCCATGTTTTGCAGCCCATTCTTCAGAGCTCCTCTACCAGCCTCAGAATCAGATTGCTTCTTGTACTTTCCAAAGGATATAGACCAGGACTGGGTAGCTATCCAAATGCAGCTGGATGGGCATATACATCCAAGTCACCCAAGATTGATGCACCACAGGTTGCCAATTGTGCTCAGTTCTATATGATATAATTGTGATAAAACTTTGTAGTTCAAAGAAAGAAAAAGGCTAACCACATGTATATGCAAAATATCAAACCAACAAATAGTGGGATACTGTAATGGTTAACCATCTTAATTGTCATTTTAACAGGTCGATAAAGTACACAATTCAGTATGCTGCACCAACAGACTTAAAAACAGAACACAACACCCCATCCGCCCTGATGTAAATGCCACATGTGATAGGGCACTTAGTTTTAACAGAAGTATTTAACTGGTTACCCAAAATTATAAATGTTTCTAACTACTGACAGACTGGAGGAATGTTGTAAAACCAAAGAAATGTCATTAATATTTATGATTATCACTGATACGCAATGAGATCATTTTTAGATGGAACTTTACCCAGAAAGAGCAGATAGCCTTCATTGGGATACACCAGAAAGAATATTCTGGTTTTTATCTTTGGGCAGGGAGAGCATGATACATGTAGTTACGGTAACTGCATTAAATAGAATTTCAAAAATCACACTTAGTTTGCACACTGAAGTCTCCATCCCCTAAAATTGCAATATTTGACTAAGCAATAGGTCAATGGAAGTGCATTTTATATGCAAACGGTTGCTAATGTAATCTAAGAGTGACTTTTTTTTATCGAGTTAAGAGCTTTTCCAAATGGAAATTATTGTGGTTTAAAATGGACAAGAGTTTCCATGAGTATCTAAGTATCTCGTATGATGACTAACATGTAAGACTCATAACTTTGAAAAAGCATGACAGAATGATGAAAGCCTATATAGTGTAGCAAACTATCTACCACTATCTCATTAAGAAGCCAACCAAAGGCGAACAATGCCCATGAGATCTATTATGTACCGGGTGAGTATGCCGGGTCAAGAGGTAGATTTTCACTCATCGGCAAACTGCTTATTAGGCCAATTAAAATTCCCAATTCCATACCTGTCTAAAATTACAACATTTAGCCAGGGAACTTTCCTACATTCTAAGACCTCAAGTTGGTAAAGGCATATGTTTAGCTGATCATCCTTACACAAAAGTCACAAAAGTGATAAAAAATCTCATGAACTTAAACGCACCCAAGGTACTTCACCTCTTCTAAAATGTAAGTCATTTATAGGTTATAGACACTCCAATTAGTGATAAAGTCATACTGTACCAACTTTCTAAGAACTATTAGTGTGCCATTATACACTCCTATTAACGTCAATCTGTCAATTTGTAATCAGCTCTTGAAGCTTGAACGTTGGTTTTATCAACAGGAATATGTGAAGACCTAATGATTTCGTAAAGATGCATATGCAGTTCTAGCATAAAGAATTGGTCAGGTTCTACATACGGCTTTGCCCTTCCTTGCTCCAAGTAGTCCACGCAATCTGATTAAGCAGATATGTCGATGCATCTTTTAATTCCGGTGTAAAGGTAGTCGCCACACGAAACCCTTGTTGCAAATTGCTCATCTTTACCTGTGGCAAAATATTAAGCTAAAATTACTGTCTTGCCAAGTACATTAATGAATAAAGAATATCACTATTTTGAAAATGAATTGATAAGAGCCTATCAAATTTAACAAGTGAAAACTGCCTATGCGCTCAGTAGTACATAGTGTCACCCAGGTGGGGGTGGGGGGGCATTTATTTCTTGATTTTTTTTTTATGGAACTAGGAAATATCGTAATGGAGGGAAGAGAAAAGAAAGTTAGAAAAGAACAAAAGGGAAAATTATCATGTTCTAGATCGGAAAGAACGAACGAAAATCATTAGTTAAGTCTGGTTGGTAGGCCAATAAATGGAACTAGAAAATATCGTAATGGAGGGAAGAGAAAAGAAAGTTAGAAAAGAACAAAAGGGAAAATTATCATGTTCTAGATCGGAAAGAACGAACGAAAATTATTAGTTTTACAACAATGCCCATGTGGTCCACATTTTAGCATCATTTTGCCATAACTTATATAACAACTTATACCTCTGTAAGCAACATCCTGATACTACTAAATCAATTCAAACTTCAGATATTGCCTTTATTTTGTCATTACCTTCATGGCTTCATGTCTAGTAGGTAAATACAGCCAACAAAACAGGCAGGAAACCATTCAGCAACTCGAGCCCACTTTTGACTACTAAAACAACCAGCATAAGGAATTCAAAGAACCCTAAAATCACATATATCAATAAAACATTAAACTTAATGTCTAATTCGTCATTTAATATTGTATAATACAATTTCAATTTGACGATTATTGTTTAATGGTCGTAGCATGTAATGCATAAATTACAGTAATTCGTGGAGCATGTGGTGTGTGATTTGACAGATTTGAATCTGCAAACGGATAGTAGGCAACTTTTTATGGGTTGTAAATCGGTAGGTGCTGTGCTAATCTGGACTTGTACATATTTTGCATTTTGGCAGCCACTAATATATGGGTCGAGTCCCTCCAAAGGTCGAATCAGGTGCTTGGGCTAATAATAAGTATCTTTCGGTTTTGTCATAAGGCATTTGTGCTTTTGTGCTACTTTGTATATAATTTGCTTGAAGGTTTTAACTTTTAAGGCCGATCCCGATGAGACCAATTCATTGTCAGCTCTGTTAGCCTGTTTTCTGGTTTAGTCTCGATTTAAATGAGGGGCCTGATTCAAGTTTGATTCTGATCAAATATTTGAATTTGGGTTTTATATAGAATTAGTTATGATTCAGTTATTTTCTGAATACACAGTGTTACACATATCCAGAAGCTGATTAAATTTTATGTAAGCATCTACACCCTTTATCCACTCCTATAATACCAGAAAAAAGGTTGAAACTGGGACATAAAGAATTAAAAGATAGATGAACACAAACCTCATGCTTGGTAAGATGTATGTTCCCAAATAATTTCTATTAGTCACCGCATGAACAAGCAGCATGGGACCCAAAATTTAGAAATTGCTATTGAGTCCACCAAGGAGCTCCAGCCTCGTATAAATGTTCACCTTCATCCCATGAAATTTGACAAGCTTGCAAGCCAATAGCGACACTAGGTTCCTTCCCATGTTTTGCACCCCATTCTACAGTTGCACATTCTCTATCAGCCTCACTCTCAAATTGCTTCTTATACTTTCCAAAAGGGTTCAGACCTGGGCTAGCTAGCTCTGAAATTGCAGCTGGCATATACATAGAGTCACCCACTATTGGTGCACCACAGGCTGCTAATTGAGCTCGAATCTGTACGATGCAAATGTTATAAACGAAAAATTGTCTTCTATATGGTTATGATTTTCATTATATCTGATGAAGTCTTGCAATACAAATAAAAGAAGAAGGCTAAGCACATATATTTGCATAATATTATAAAGAAGAAATATAATGGGAAACTGTAGTGGTTAAACTGAAGAAACTGTCATTTTGCACAATATAACAAAATAAATATGAGAAAAATTATAAATTAATGTATCATCTAAAACAAACTCCATATACTTTCAACTTTGCTACACAAACATGCTAGGAAACAAAACACGCCCTCCCCCCAATGTAGAAGCAGCATTTGCAAGGGCATTTCTAGATACTTGACTAGAATAAAAAATCCAAAATGTTCTCATTTATTGAAAGACTCGAGAAATATTGTAAATCAAAATGCTATCAATATTTTACGACAACTACTAATAGGCATATGCAGATAGATCATCTTCAGATGGAATGTTGCCTTAAATGAGAATAGCATTCACTTAGATACACCAACCAGGTGTTGTATCTTAGGGCAAGGGGAGTATGATACACGTGATACAATTAATAGGATTTGAAAATTCACACTTAGCTTGCTGACTGAACTCTCCATCCTTAAAAGTTCCAAACTTTGACTAAGCACATAGGTCAACGTGAGTGTTTGATCATGATCACATGCATAAAAATACCTTTGAATTGTGATGGCTAACATGTATCACTCATAAATTCGAGAAATAAGTATCAGAAAAAGACAAAAGAAGCCCTAGAGATTTATCATGTACCTGGTGAGTACGGCCGGTCAGGAGGTTGATTTTGCACTCATACGCAGACTCTTTATTAGGCCAATTGAGATCCTCAATTCCATACTTCTTTTCAACTACATCACAGGGCCAGGGAACTTTTCTGCATTCTATGACCTCAAGTTGACACAAGTACCAATCCTTGATGGGGTCTGCAAATCAGAAGGATAAGTGCACATTTTCAAATAATTATTCTTTCTATTTAGAAGTCAAAAAAGTGAAAAAACAAAAACTTGTGAAATTAAACACATCCAAACATATGGAACTGTCCGGTTGAAGTTAACGTGCTACACATTTAAAGAAACGGTACTTGTTAGGGAAGTAATGCTAAACTGCCAATGTAGAGGATTAAGGGAAATTTTGGCGAAGATACATGATGGAAAAAAGTCTGTTATGTGGAATGACAATGCTCATGGATGGAGTGGTTGTACAGCTCACAAATTTCTGGGCGAGCCGCGGATTTTTCATCCCGTGTCACGGAAGTTGGTCAGTCCTCTGGAGGTTAGCCGCGTCGTAAGAATCAGGTGTGTCACGATTTTTTTTTTTTTTGAAGCATCTGGTCGTTTGGTGTGTGCTCGTGTGTGGGTTTTTAATTTTGATGAATATGGCATGTCATATAGATCCAGATAACGTTACGTTTTAGTTTTTTGTTGCTTTGTGGCTCGGTCACTTCCTTTACGTAAATAACGATTCATTAACTACAAAATTTGTCAGGTAGCACCATTTTACCTATTAATAAATAAAATAAAGTAGTCATCCATCTATCTTAAAGTTCCTAGTCTTTTTTAGGTGCAAGCACTCCAAAAAGGGACAAAAACAAACCATGTGTAAGAAATATTCTTGCAATATATTAATTATTCTAGAGTAGCCAAGTGACTTTCATTATGTAAGAAGTTAAGGCATCGATATGCAGCGTTAAGGAAATCCGTTTACAGTGAAGAAATTTGGTTCAAGCAATCAATTCCGTGCTGAATTGCATGCAACAGGTTCTTTATAGTGAAAGCACAAGATCGACTTGGGTTTCTGTTGACCTGTACCATACCCTCTCAAGGAAAGTCAATAAGATGACCTGTACCATTACGCTACCCTGCCTTGTTATTTATTACACAAATACTAATTCGATTAAAAATACTACATAAATAGATATATATAGTATTGTACGTTTACCTTCCGAAACAACTGTTGGAGCCTTCCGATTTGGTCTCATGTAATGGGTCATGACTCCAATAGGCACATAAGCAGCAGCGAGTGCTAGATAAAGCTTTTTCACTTGTTTCTCCTGGTAGAGAAAATAAACATAAAGTCATCACTAAGCAACATATAAGTATGATAAACAAAAGAAAACCTACAGAGTTTAGTGTAGAAACTATTAACTTACCCTAATCTTTCTGTGAAAAACTGAACAGTAGTCCTTGGTTCTAGCAAGCACAACACTGCAAAACAAGACTTCATGAGTTTTCTTGCAGTTAACAAAAAAGCTATCTATAGCTAATGATGATATTCAAACTTGAATTAATACCAGCCTTCTGTGCAGTTATCAATCTGATGAGTTGTAATTAATGGAGTAGTCAATCCCAAGGCACGAGTAGCAAAATTTGCACAAGTTTCTTCAATATTGTCTGTAGTTCCACCAACCTACCAAGAGGGGAAATGAGCAAAACAGTAATATAGATAAAATATTATATATACCTGTTTATCTATTTTCATTGACTCTGGCTGCTAATAAGTAGTTATCATGAATATAGTATATGCAGCATAGAGATTATAGGATTTTATCATAGTTCTCTAATTAGGAGGTGGTTATCTATTATAGCTTTAAAATGCAATCTGTGAAGAACAAAAAGGAATCAATATGATATTTTGCTCTAGGCGTAATTTCATGCTCGTTGGGTTTTTCCTATCTTCGGGTTCTTCCTATTGCTTTAGTCTATAATAATTGGCTGTCAAGACTCAAGAAATGATATCCAAGAAAGACGATCACTTCAACTTTGCTGTAAACCGTCATGTAACTAAATCACAAGTACGGGCCTGTAACAACTTGGTATCAAAGCTACGAGGTGAAAATCAGGTTAACTACTGAATCACTAAAATGTGTGAGGTCCCAGGTTCAATTCCTACTAGGTGCAAACAACCCTGAAGTGGCCACGCCAAACTCCTGAAAAGGGAGGGCTATACCCGGTTAAAATATGTGTGGTGGTGGGTTCAAAACCCCAGGAATATTCGGCCAAAAGGTAGGAAACCATGGTTACCCAACAAAAAGGTGTAAATCAGGCAACAATTGGAGAATAAGTTTGAGGCTTTCTTGAAAAAACATGTGAAGAAGTGTTTCCCAATATGTTTCTCAAGTAATTACTACAATGAGTTGTCACACACATGTAACTAAGATTTCCCTAAAACACTACAGATCAGATGTGAGGGTTTTGGTCTTAAGAAAGTAATTCCTCAAACAACACTATTCAGACGTATAAATATCCAAACAATCTGTAGTTATAACAAATATTGACAGGATCTCAGGTTGCATCATATTCATGAAATCACATATCCCTTGACACTCAAACAATCATCATTATCCTAGCACAACATTCTACAAATTGCATAATTGATTCTCCAAAGTACAAATGTAACTATCAACTCATCATGACACCTCAATAGACTGTCTTTTATCCACGTTTCAAGAATAGTTCTTGAAGCGACTTAAATGATTATGCTAAAAACTAGTTCCCAATTTGATAAGACACCTCATTTCTTGAGAGCAATGATTACAAGATGAAATGATCCCAAGTCAGCCATTTTTCGTTTCTATATTCTAGTTATTTCTTGTGGTTTTTACTTTCTTCTTTCTATTTTCTTTTTAAGTTTGTTAAGTTGTTAGAGGGGTCACGGCAGGACACTTGCACGGACATCAACCAGAGTAGGATTATCAAGATCAACATAACAACAACAATACCCAATCCCGACGGAGCGAGGTCTGGGGGAGGTGAGGTGTAGACAGTCACACCCCTACCCGAGGGTAAATGGACTGCTTCCGGAAAGACCTCCGGCAAATGTGTGTGTGTGTGTGTGCCAGCAAACTTTAAGTGTGGTCCTGTGTGTGGATGGAAAAGATGACATAAAAGAAAGCATATATAGCAAAAACATACAAGCGTGCATAGATATAAACACATACCGACATAGAAACATGAGAGCATGCAAGCAATAAAAGGAAATATGGCTCTACGAGCACATACAGATCATATTACAAAAAGACAGCATATAAAAAAATAAAGCAACACAATCAAATATCAAGATCAACATCCATATAAAACAAAATTCGGATCATTATAGGATAGTTATCAATAATATTTTAGGAACAAACTAGGTTTATAAATAATGACCCAAACTAACAAGATTACTAGTGCATAAAAAATAATAAATAAATAAAGCAAAACATACACTACACTTCCCATTGTTGTTATGAACGAAAGTTTTGCAACAATTACTATAAAATTTTGGGCATCTAGGTACAAGGTAATGAATAAAATTTATCAGGAAAACACAAAAAAGAGGGTCATGCATATCATCAGATGAGATCAATGGAAAGAATGATTCACATACTGATGTGCCAGCAGGCTTGTCGAGAACCACATACGACTCCGTCACAGCAATTATTCTGGATCTCCAGTCAACTTCATAGCATCTAGAGAGAAATTAATGCATTGATATGATCAGAAATGTCTGCAAGTAAAATTGTGATGTTTTATGTTCTCTGTTCCAAATAGAAACCAAAGTTGCTTAGGTGTTTAAGGTTAAAAAAATAAGCCTGAAACTATTTATGTTATCCTACACAAATTTCCAATTTATCATTGGGGTTAGTTACCAAAAAGATCAAGTGATCAACCAACTTGTGCAATCAACAAACATGACAACCAACGATTTTAACCAACTTCATAAATCAGATCAATTAGAACAATGTGATGATGGAACTGCTTTGTAGTATACAATGATGCACGCCTCTCATGCCAAATAATTATAATAAATACAAAGAAATTCACATGACATAAAAGAGACAAATGAACAGAAATTGGTGCAAGTGTTAAAGCGATACGCTATACAAAAAGGCTTTAATACTTCTAAGATACATTCATGTTAAATTAAACTTCATCAGAAGCAACAAATATATGTAGCTAGTACATCAGCCATATTCCATCTTAACCAATTGTCCTAGTTGTAAATCCTTGTTTTACTGTCACGCACACTTCCTAAATACATCTATATTGCCACATCATATTCAGGTAATTAAACTGATCTGGGGTTGATTTGTTTTAATTTTAACGACCGAATTGCAAAAAACAAGTGGTTCTTTCTGGTAGCTATACCTTAGTTAGCAGTATTATATCTGGCATTCAGCATTTTCTTTTATTTAAACCATAGAATTTAAAGTATGCAAATTTAGAAATGAGATACTTATCTAAGATTACAAGGTATCATTTTGTTTTTGATGTACCTTGGAAATCGTTTTGGACGAACATGCACCCTCACATACGTCCCCGCTTCAACAAACTGGTCAACATGAGTAATCCTGGAAGTGTTTTGTGCCTCTCTCACAGTTTTTCCTTTGATTGAGGATCTCTTTCTAAGGACCGACGGCTTAGTAAATTCTTTATACAGCTTAATTTCCTCTTGTGTGGCAGTTGATGGAGGCTTTGGGCACACAAGGGCATAATGTACTGCTCCGAATTGTATAAGATCTTCAACATACCTTCAAAGTTCAAGCATATTAATCAACATAGCCCATTGGCTGACCAACAACGGATCCTGAGGATCCAGTGAGCTAGCTTAAATTTGTAGATAGTTACTGTAGTAGGAACATTTAAAAGAAACGCTCCCCTAACTTAAGTAGAATTTCTGTTTTCGCAATTTTTTTTATTTTCTATCCCAATAACAATTATGGTAATAATCATCTTCTATAATCTACAAAGCCACTTATAACTCTGTACTGAAAACTTGCCCATTGCTGATGATACTTATTTGAGTTTTACATAGCTATACAATGGAAAGTCCTGTACTCGACAACTTTTATACCATGGAACTACTTTTCTTTTTATCGAAAATAATCCTTCTTAATTCTCAGTTTCTCACGGTTGTGATTTAAACAGAGATTAAACTTGATGTTAAGTCATGTCATATTGTCATGTCGAGTAGTTACTTAATCTGTACTATATCCTGTAATACATAGCTGTACATCTTTTGTTGGGAGCTCATTTTCACGATTTTGTTAGGAGTACAAGTTCACATTAGTATAGGAAGACGCAACCATAATCAACTTTTTCAAGCGTAGTTCCAAGTTCTTACAACTGTGACTTTTATGATATATAATTTTTTTACATACATTAGAACACTGACATACTGAAAGAAAATCGACCCTTGTTCAAGCAATAACTGCGTTTTTAGAAATCCATACGTCTGCAGATGATATAAACTATAAAAAAACTATTACAACGGTAAAAGATAATAGCACATAACAACTTACAAAGGCGGAAGATCTAAAGCTTTGGTAATGAAGTCGCGGATAGGTCCTCCTTCTCTAACAACTAAGTGCTCAATGTTTCTTGCTAGATTGTTCTCAGAAGGACATGGAAGCAAGCGACCATATTCCGCATGACTGAAACAAAAACCGGTTAATGTAAAAGATTTTATTTTAAGATGACCTGATTAGCAAATAGAGTCAGCACATCGAAAAACGAACTATTTAATATTATGATTCAAAGACTGATTGATGATGTCTTTTCAAAACTAGCTCAAGCTACACGGGTTACAATTGAAACCTGTAATAAATGATTCATACATTACCTTTGCTAAGCAATGATTTTCAGATTTGCTTAGTAAAAACATATAACGATTCCACTTAACTATTCAAGTAAACGGGACACAAATGTGAATTACACGCACATAATGAATACACCTCCATATGCCCTTGAAGCCTTGAACTATTACTACTAAAGTGCCATTGAACCACTAACAAACCAAACCAAACAACAACCACCGATAATCTTATCGTCAAAGGGTCTTGGAGGGTGTTCAATAGGTGCCGTCGCACAGGCCTCCACTTAAAAGGGGCCACATTTTTATTAGTTTTGCATATAATAATTCAAGTTTATATGCAGTTTCTCTTTAGTTTACAAGTGTAGCCTAGGGCCACCGACAACCATGACTCCATGAGACAGCCTAAATAATAGTAAAGTAATCTACGTGAACAAAAACACAAAAGTAGAGTAACACACACATATATTAACCCAAATTTCAAACAGATAAACAAGTTGAAGTGTTTGGATAATCATTGACATTTATTTAAATATTTTTCACCGGGTGCATTTTATCATAACTAAAAACACAACCCAGGTGCATTTCAGGAAAGAAAGGGAAAAAAAAAACGTTACACTAATATCCTACTTAAAAGGGTAAGGAAGTACCGTTGAGAATTGGGGGTTAATATAACGGCAGCTGAATGAGATGAGAACAAGTGTTTTCTGCTAGTAGTGTTATTTATGGGGTGAAAATTGAAGGTCAAAGTGGTTGTGTTTTTGTGACGGAGGTTGGTAGCTAGGACATGGAAGATACGGAGTTTTGGAACGGTTGACATTTTTTGGTGCCAAAAGTGTTTGATGACACTGGTTGTGTACTTGTGTTTGTGTGTTGGGAGATGAGAGAATCTCTAATTTAGAGTAAATAAATTGCAAAAATCCTCTTTAAATTTTGGTCATGAGCTGATTGAAAAGGCCTGAAAGATGCTTTTGCCAAGTGTACGCTTTAACTTACTTGCAGCGTCATCACGCGGTTTCTTGCCGATTGCTTAAGAATAAAAAGCGACCAATTTTTCACAAACCAACGAGAACATGCCACATAAGTTTAGGCATGAAATTAGGCATTCAATTAGGTCTCCCCATCATTTTTCTTTGGTCAAATTGCATGTTTCGTTCTAAACTTTTGAAAAGTGCAAATATCGTCTTGTGAGCAAACTTTGGGGCAAAAATCGTCCCTGGTTCAAAAGGCATTAACGTCATCCGGTTTCCACCCCACGTGCGTTGCACACGAGGACCTTTTGGTCTTTTTACGTTTATCCTTACCTTTTAATAATCCACCCATCCAATTTCAATATCAGTTTCCACCTTTTTGAAAAATATCAACCCACCCAATTCACTTTAATAACCACCCACCCAATTAAAAATCCCAAACCCTAACCCTAACTTTTAGGGAAAATCATAATTTCAATCAAAATGGTGCTTTGCTATTGTCAGAAAACATGTGTGGTGCGTTGTTCATGGACTACACATAACCCAAGACGTATGTTTTACTCTTGCTCCCAAATTGTAAGTTATAAAAAAATTAGGATTCCCTAACAATTATTTGATCTTTATAACATTTGATTTAAATTAACAATTGAGTTTTTGCAGAATGGTACTGATCGTGGAATTTGAATTGGCTTGATCCACCAATGTGTCCACGTGCAACTCAGATCATACCCTGATTGCTAAGGTCAAGGAATGTGCTCGAAGAGTCAATGAATTCAATGCAAGTCGCAAATCAAGATTGAAGTTTTTTCTTGTTTTCAGTTGGGTTTTTTTCCTTGTTTTTATGATGATGTAGTAAGGCAGTAGGCTATCTATGGTTCTTGATTAATTAAACTTATACATTGACCAACATGTATTATGGTCAATGAATTTTGGATGTATGGTTCTATATGTTCATTGAAATCAAGTTATCAAATTTAAGTCTTTTGTTTTTGTGTTTTAGTATGTGACAAATGAGACACATTAGCACAATTTGCAGCTGCACATGATCACAATTTGCAGCTACACCAGTTTGGTATGGTCACAATAAAAGATACAAAATGATCACACATGGATGGTATGTGAAAGAAGATACAAATTGATCACAATTTGCAGTTGTCTTAAAGTAAAATTCTTAAACTAAAACATGCAATAGAGTTGAGAAAATGGTCACATTATGTGACAATATCATACATACTTATAGTATTAAAGTAAAGCATCTGTTACAAACCATCCAAAAGACAAGAATGACTAAAAGTCTTAAGCATCTTAAACAAAGTCTTAAACATCATAAACAAAGGCATAGCTACTTTGTTGGGGTGAGCCTTTTAGCTGTTGTCTTTGTTATTTTCATAGGACTTGTAGCTCCAACAGCTTGACCTTGACTACCACTTGCACCGCATTTCCAATTGAAGTTGCATTTCCACTTGCACCTACTTGAGTACCAATTGGTGGGGTGAGTCTGGTTGGGGTGAGTGTGAGTCTGGTAACAGATGCTCCAGCTTCTCTTACAGCTGCACCAGCTGCACTTCCAGTTGCTGCACCATCTTTTTTCCCACTTGCTTTTTTCTTGCTTGCAGTTTTCCTTTCCCCTACACCAGATTGACTGACATTTGAAGCTACACCAGCTTGAGTACAACTTTCTTCTGCACCAGCTTGAGTACAACTTGCTTCTGCACCACCTTGAATACCACTTGCAGCTGCACCACCTTGAGTGCCACTTGCTTTTGCACCACCTTGCATTGGCTTCTTACAACCTCTTTTGTTGTGTCCCTTTCATTGCGGTTTGTACATGTCATAGTTGATCCTTTCTTTGATAGCTTTCCACCTCGACCAAGTCATCAAGTTCTACAACACTCTTCTTTCTCTTTTGGGAGGCCTTACAATCCGTGGATGTGATTTTGGTGGTATAAGGGTAGATGGCCATGCATGCTTTTCCATAAATGTCTTCCAAGAGTAGGATTGATCTTATGTTAGTATTGGTCCAAGTCTTTTGTTTGTATGACTCATGTACCCGGTTCTCGCAAACCCCATTCAAACCATTTTCATTCATGTTGTTGATGCAAGCCACCGCATGTTTACAAGGCAACCCCGATGTAACATATTGGATTTCATAAACACACTAAACCATAAGATCAAATAGGCGACAAAGAGTTCTAGAGAGAAAGTTAGAGGTTTAGGGAACTTTAGTGAGAGAAAAAAATCTTATTATGAGCTCCAACTCTACCTTGGAAGGTAGAGAGTATTTATAGTCTTTACATAAAACGCCACCTATCGGGCTGTGGATCGCATACAGATGGGTAAAGACCGACCGTCCTCCACGGTGTTACTTAAACTAAATACTACTTAACTTATAATAATCTACGACTACGAGCTTTCTAACGATTACATATACTTGAGGTGACCGACTCTTTATATTCTGGATTTACTAAATCCTAACAATCTCCCCCTAAAGGAGGTAACCTCAAACACACATTAAACATATATTGAATACAAACAGATATTACATTAAAAATTGTTCTTGCATTCTTGATGTTGTACTTTGCTTTGAAGCTCGTAGTCATTGATTCTTCACATTGCATGTTAGGTTAATCCAAGTGGAGGTCTTTTACCGATCCACGTGATAATGAGTTTTGAGCCGCTTTGAGATCATCGGTGACAAGAAATCTCGAGATATCCATTGTGGTGTTGGTATTATGTGATGTTGTGACTTTCGGACCGACATGCTCACATTCGGATCATGAAATATTCTCATCGAGTAGCGGAAGCTTTCGTTGATTCATGATATTGGCGATGGCGTAGCGTAAGCATGGAGTGAAAATATCGAGTCATTGATGCACTAATCATGATTTCTTTTGAGATGAATGTGTTAAGTGAGCATGCGGCTATGGATTGACCGCTTCATTCGATCACCGCAAACGTAGGGCGACCGCATACAACGCTTAGCAATAAATCGCACGAAAGTGTCTTTGATCACTTCGTTGAATTGAGGTACACGCCCACGGTTCCCGCTGATCGATTACAAGTCTCGCTTGTGATCGGGTAAAATTCAAGAATTTCCTT
The DNA here is from genome assembly GCA_022545495.1 of Chrysanthemum lavandulifolium. Taxonomy (NCBI): domain Eukaryota; kingdom Viridiplantae; phylum Streptophyta; class Magnoliopsida; order Asterales; family Asteraceae; genus Chrysanthemum; species Chrysanthemum lavandulifolium. Next base: position 132,248,200 of record CM040240.1, on the reverse strand, counting down.
GATGGGTTTCGCAATGCTCTAGGCGTTCTCAAACCGAACGCCTTCAAAGAAGACAACACGGAGTGAGTGAACCAATGAATAGAGATTCACCGATTGATGAAAGAGATTTGAAAACAATCGTGTATTGCTCAATAGAAATTTTTTTGCAATACAACGAAGGTTTTAATGAAAATCAATTATCAATCATAAAACACCTTTGATTTGAAATATTCAGACACGGTCGATGTGCTAAAGAAAAGAGTTTTAAGCACAATGACCGGTTTTTCAAAGGTATCCGTCAATCCATAACTCGAACTGTGATTGATTCAAAAGATTGAATCGCCCCATTGTTTCTGCTCGGTTGTCACATGGTTGATCTATTGAATAGATCTCACATGCCACCTACCGGGAGCTTGTTTGATGTTGGCTCCGAAGGCTTTCCATCTTCATTGTGAATATTTTTACATATCACTCGGATGTTCCGCAATACCACAAGGATAATGCGTGGGACTCAAGATATAATCTCTTTTCCACATTGTGTGAAGCAGAGTCTTCATTGAATGTGTCATAATGAGATTTATGGATGATCTCGTGGCTCTAGACTAAATTTGTGCGTATTTGGATCCCGATCGGAGACTAGGGAGGGTCTCCTTCTTCAATATCAACAATCTCTAAGAGAAAGTCGATAGATAATGTCGGTTCCCGTGAGAATGAAACAAGTCCTTTTAAGAGGAACTTGAGTGGTTTGGGAAGTTGAAGTGCGGTGCATCACCGGGTCCATGATGTCTTGTCTTCAATACCAGGTGTTACCTTAGTAAACACCAAGAGCATATGTATTGAACCCGGTTTCGCCTAAGGTTGAATAATTGGAGGGCTATTTGTTTTCACCCTTTCTCATTCAATTCTTTTCATTCTTCAACCCTTCATGCTTACCGAGACTTCATAGCTAGAACCTTGTTGGGTTTATTCCAAGACTAGCTCGCACTCAATCCGCACTCTTCCCATATCTCATTTTCTCCTTTTTCAATATACCTAAGGACTTCTACACTTTCTAGTGGATTGTCCTCGGTAGATCCCTCCGATTCTCAGCGGATCATGGGAACAAATACCTAACTTAATCATCCTTATATCACCATACATAAAGTAAAGTTGGTCGGTCTATTTGGTATTGTTCATCCGCCATTGGAACCAATTGAAAACCATTTGAAAATCAATCCAGATACTTGTGAAATATTATCAAAGCATTTTGTACCTGAATTGTTTTGATATTTTTAGAACACGAGCTCCCCCTCAACATGTGCATCAAGAGTTTGAAATCGTTTTGCACACGGAGGCAAGAGAAAGAATTAACCTCTTTAATTACCATTTTCCAAAAGATATCAACATCACTTCCCTGATCAAAACAGGTAGATAAAGCATATAAGGGAAGGATGAGGTTTTCATAAACTTGATCCCCCTGAATATGTGCCTTGAGATTTGAAAGAGTTTTGCACATACAAGAGGGAACCTGCACATTGATATAAATTGATCACGTTTCAGATCGTTGTGGTTTAAGATAGATGCTCCCCCTCAACATGTGCAAGGAAAATTTGAAATCGTTTGGCACATGTGGGAAGGAGAGCTTGTACATCCTTATAAAACCATTTACCGAATTATCGATTAAATCCAATTTAAATCACAAATTCTCCCCGATCACAATTATCAAGTCATTTGAGATTTGTGATCTCTGTAGATTTAAATTGATTTTGAAAGCTTTTAAGGAGAATTGTGACTTGATTATGAAAGCGTTTTATCTGATAAGGATCGGATTTTAAGACTTTAAACTCCATTGAATAAACATGCATGATTATCTTTTGAAAATAATTGTATGGCAAATAACATTTTGATTTAATTGAAATCATTCTCCCCCTCAATCAATGACATAAGTTGTTGATTGAGAGATAGATATTTTGACAAACTTTTAAGTTCAGATGATTATCAAAAATAGAGTCCGAGTTATTTTTCAAAACAACTAGTTTTCATTAGATAGTAAGGATTAGTTTAAAGAATCAGAGCAAGAAATTTAAAACCAAGATAAAGTATGGCTCTGTTCTATCTTCAAAAGCGGGTTCTTGCTGAGATGACAATAAACCATTTTCTCTTTCTCCCAATTTTTTTTTTTTTTTTTTTTTTTTTTAATTCGAACAACATGTAAAGTCCGTGTCATTCTTTGAATGACAACATCAAGACCGTAGATATAATCGAATCGAGAGAAACATGACACAATGACAATATTTTTGAAGATTTTTCGACATTTTTCTAATTTTTATGGATTTTAAAAGTTTTATATTTTCTATTTGATTGATTTTTTTTTTGAAAGTTTTATAAGTTTGTATTTTGTTTTTCAAAAAATATTTACAAGGGATAGATGAAGGAAACCTTTACTCCTCTTCTTCCTCTTGAAGACGTTTGAAAGTTTTTGGTTGTAGGCTCTTAAGACCCGGTCGTGGAAGAATAAACTCAAACGTTCTCTAGGAAGAGCTTTGGTGAAGATGTCTCGCTAACCGGTATTCACCTCACAAAGTATAGTTCCACCACGCCGCTTTCAACTTGCTCCTTGATGAAATGATGTCGAATGTCGATGTGCTTTGCTCTTGAGTGTTGTACATTGTTGCATGAGAGAGCAATAGCACTTTTATTATCACGACAGAGGATTTTGTTGAATTCAAAGCCATAGTCGATAATTGTGATCTCATCCATAGGATTTGAGCACAACAAGATGACATGGCTATGTATTCACTTCAGAGAGGAAATAGAAGTACTCATTTGCTTCTTTGAAGACCACTCACAAGCTTATCACCCAAAACCGAGCACCTCCAGAAGTACTTGACGAGTGTCTTGACATCCCGCATGATCGACATCTGCATAGGTCATTAGTGACATACCGGTGTCTTTCGGTGCCAAAGTCCCATATTGATGGTACCTTGGAGATACCGAAAGACCCGCTTAACCGCTTCAAGGTACTTTTAGTAGGCTTAGCACGGTATCCGCACACATGCACACAACGAACAAGATGTCCGTCTACTAGTGAGGTACATCAGGATCCAATCATACTACGATATTTCGTTTGATCTACCATGATCCCCGAGTGGTCTTCATCTAGTTTAGTACACTCTATCATGAGAGTGTCAGCAGGTCACTTGAATCAAATCCAAATTTCTTTAAAATCTCATTTGCATATTTAGATTGATTTATGAAAATGCCTCCGGGACTTTGTGAAATTTGCAATCCCAAGAAAATGACATTTGTCCCATCATTGACATTTGAAATTTAGAACCCATTTCATTTGAAAACGGTCACACTCATTGGGGTCGGTCGAGGCAAAGATGATATCATCAACATAAATTTGAACATGAATTAAATGTTTGCACGACTTCACGGTGAACAATGTTGGATCAACTGCTCCTTTCGAATCCGGTAGATAGAAGAAACTTTGATAGCGTATCATACCATGCCCTTGGAGCTTGCTTTAAACCGTAAAGAGCCTTCTTCAAACGATAGACATGAGTAGGATGCTCGATTCACAAAGCCTTCAGTTGGTGGCGTGAGCGACTTCTTTAAGATCTCCGCTCGTAAATGCCGTCTTTACATCCATCCGATAGACTACCATGTTCTTCTTGGCAAGATTAGCCAAAAGATTCGATTACCTCGATACGAGCAACAGGAGCAAATGATTCTTCAAAGTCAATACCCTCCTCTTGACGGTATCCTTTAGCAACCAATCGAGCCTTGTTCTTTAGGACATCACCATGCTCATCAAGTTTCACTTTGAAGATCCATTTTAGAGCAATGATCATAGCACAACTGGAGCGGTACTAATTCCCATACATCAAGTCGATCAAACTCATGAATTTCTTCTTGCATGGCATTAAACCAAATTGCCTTCATTCATGGCGCTTTAACATCTTTGGTTCGATCTTAGAGAGTACGGAGTTGAAGAAGCACCATAAGGCATCGGTTGCAAGTTGTTTCCGTGTTGATCTTGGACGAGGGATTTCCAATGATGTTGTCTAATGGATGATCGTGAGTCCATTTTCTAAGGTGTTCATGTGGCAGTTGTTGAGGGGCCGAGGTAGCAGAGTCGATGTCTCACAAGAAGATGGTTCGATGATAATTCAAGAGCAAATATGTTTTCAAATGGAGCATCTTGAGTAGCAAAGGATTAACTCGCTCGATACCATGATTTCAATTAAATCAAAATGTTATTTGCCATACAATTGTTTTCAAAAGATAATCATGCATGTTTATTCAATGGAGTTTAAAGTCTTAAAATCCGATCCTTATCGATAAAACGCTTTCATAATCAAGTCACAATTCTCCTTAAAAGCTTTCAAAATCAATTTAAATCTATAGAGATCACAAATCTCAAATAATTTGATAATTGTGATCGGGAGAATTTGTGATTTAAATTGGATTTAACGATAATTCGGTAAATGGTTTTATAAGGATGTACAAGCTCTCCTTCCCACATGTGCCAAACGATTTCAAATTTTCCTTTTGTAATGCATTTACTAAGTTTTGAAGATGAAACGTTTGAGAATTCGAGAATCTAAAGGAGGAGGCATTTGGGAGCTGTCACATTGTTCTTTTGACCCTTTAATTGAGAGATTTGGGCTTTCAACTTTCGATCGTGTTACGGTGAGCTTGAATCGCTCATCACGTTTGTTAATTTGAAAACCGCATCAAACTCGGAGCATCGAGGATGTCTTGATATTTGAAGTTTTGACATTTTCTTTAAGATGTTGATATTTTAGTTGTAAATTAAAATGCTCAACCTCTAGTTTAGAAAAATGTTTAACCAAATTGTCGTGATCATCCGATTCAATTTTCTCATTTAGTTTAGAATTAGTCTTTTCAAGCTCAATGACACGATCATGGGAGACTTTCGTGGCAACAGATAATTCATGAAATTGAGAAGCATTAATGGAACAATTTGTAGCGATTGAAAACACATCTTGAGTAATACATTCGAAATAAGAGTCTCATTCATTGTATGCAAGTTCTTCCTCTCAATCTCATTATATTTTAGTGCTCGCTCATAGTCACTAACCTCAACTATCATTGCATCAAACTCCTTTTCCATTTCTTTAATGTCTAAGTTCATTCCCTTTTAAGACTTTCAAAATGATCTTTAGTTGTTTAAAGAAAGGCATGACTTCGATTAAATAACATTCTTTCGTTTGCTCAAAACCCTTTCCCTTGATTATACCAATGGGTGTGATCCTTTTCACAAGTTTTCTCAAAATCAACAAATAGTTGAAAAATAACATATTGACCGATTAAGGTCTTGCTTTTAGTGGCAATAGTCCTAGGAACTAAATGCATTGGTGTATTGGGATGATACACGATGTGAAGGCATTTTCCTAAAGGGGTTAGTTACGCAACTAAAGAATTTAGACTCATTTGATTTTCATTTGATTTGATTTTCATTTTGATTTTTGTCACCGTATTTTTTCTCGTCACAAGATTCTCTTTTTGCTTATCTATATCCTTTTCCGAACACTTGTTTGGGTGTTAACAACGTCCGAGGCTTAAACATGTTCAAGGAAATCCAATTCTCCTTCTTGTAATCATGGGGTGTGATATTTATTTTCTTCTTTACATTTAGGATCATCTAGTTTCTTGTTCATTTTTCCCTAGTGACATCATCGATTTCTTATCTTCTTGATGCACTCAACGCAACTAGATTTCGTCTAGGCTTAAGGATTTCATTGCCATCATAAAGAACCTTATGAGCATTTCTAGCCTTCTTAATGACCTCTGGATTTGGTTCCTCAACAAGGGAATGCTATGCTTATCGCTAAGACTCTATGCTTAGTGATTAAGTGAGCGATCTGAATGGTATTTCCTTGTACGTACAACTTATTTTCAAGCTTGTTCTTCAAGGTTTTAGATTAGAAAAATCATTCAAAAGTTTTGATTCCTTAACATTGAATTCTTGCTTAAGCATTTTAACATTTTCTTGAAGTTCTTGTTTTGCTTAGCGCTTTAGAAAGCTTATCTTATAAGGAGTTTAACTCTTTTTCAATACTTCTTCTCTAAACCTACTTTTTCTAATAGTTGTACGCATTTGGTCATCCATTTCCTTCACGGAGGTTAATTCAAACTTAGCACATTGTTCATAAATAGCAACACATTCTTTATAAGCATTAAGTTCGAAATAATGTAATCATCGATGGCACGTGCGGTGTATTCATCAAAAGCATAGTCATTATTGATCGCATAAGATACATCACTTGGTACAATCTCACTTTCACTTTGTTTCACATATTGATCATATGGGACAACATTGATATTACCCACATTTTCAATATCGACTCAATAATTAAAGTTGATTGTACTTCGTTATGTATCTTTGCTCATCAACTTCATCGTATAATTTTAATACCTCGTAAATGATTTTGTCTTTGGATGGACCACTTGTGGTGATGAAGAGACTTTAGGAGAGACCATTGGAGAAATGCTAGCCATGAAAATGGTTTGTGCGGTGGGTTCTTCATCAACATCGAGTCGTATGCATCACAATTAGCTACTTGAAAGGCATTCGATGATTATGGCCTATCTCCGAATTGGTTGCTCATCCACATCGCATCATATGTCTTAGCATTTCCTCGACCAAGAACAACAACTCCTCTTCATCCAAAGTCGCACCATTATCCCGAGCTTGCACAAGCAACATCTTATCCTCAAGTACTCGGCATTCGAGGCGTTTTGGCGATGTGCGTTCCTTGCAATGTGTCCTCACCTCCACAGTTGTAACATTTGATTGGCTTAGCTTGACCACGGTTTCCATTCCTTCCCTATTCGATTTGCGGCATAACCTCTACCACTCCACCTCTTCCTTGTTCGATCGCCTTTCTTGAACCGGATGCACCATAACCTTTCCATCTCGGCGGTTGCACGATTGTGTGGATTATATGTTGTTCGAGGTTGTTGTTGGTGTGTGGGAGAGTTCATGTTTTGACCGATCATGAGAGCGATGGATTAATGAAGTTTCCCATGTGTGCATCGACATCGCCTTGTTTGAACATTGGATCGGGAATGAGTTTGTGATTACCATTACCCATAGGTATGACTTGTGAGGCTTTGGTTGTGATTCCAATGTTTGAGTAGAAGCGGTTGAATCATTCGATGAGCTTGACTCTCCTCGGTTGGTTTTGAACGATTAAGAATCCTTTTTCAAACATAGCATGTCTCTCATTCGGAGAAGGAAGGCATACAGTTGCTCATAGTTTGTATTCTTCAATCCTTTAGTGAGCTTCACGTGACAAACTTGTGCCATTCGGATTCATGTTGTTTACAAACTTTGAGTTCAAATTTAATATTTGGCATAGTCATTCGATGTTCCTCATATCATTAACAAGCTTGTGGAATCTCACATAATACTCATAGACACTCTCATCTCGGTTTCATCTTGAAGTGTTCAAATTCATCATAGAGTTGTGATTCTCTGTCTTCCATAGTTAATTCGTAACCCGAGAGAAGCATCTTGACATTATCCCACACCGCCTTGGCCGGTGTTGTGATTGATCGACTTGTAGATATCTTTTGGAAGACCTTGAAGTACGATGTTAGAAGCCCCGATATCGATCGAATCTCTTTTCTCCTTATCATCGAGCTCATCATATGTCTTTGGTCCATCAATTCCATAGATCATTGTTCCATCTTCACCAGTATCAATTAAGTCTCTAGTAGTCTCAACCCGATCACGGTCCTTCATCAATGGATTTGAGAATGTTGACTCCATTTTCCTTTCCAAGACAAGACAATCGATTCGTTGAGCCCAAGAGTCGTAGTCGGCCTACTCAAGCATGGGTGGATCAGTATCCGAACCACCGCTTGAACATCCTCGACAGCGATGGAGATGATTGTAGGAACGTTGGTAGACATGATGATGATTAAACGGGATTTTATAACTCTATGATTAAACTGGAAATAGATTCTTTCACGGGATTTTACTAAATCAAGAGAAACCATATTACGAGTCAACCAAGTCGCTAAGAAAACACGAACCAAGTCGCTAAGCACCAAGTCGCTAGTAAAATTTGACAAAGAAGTCGCTAAGTTGTCAAGTCGCTAAAGAGCAACTCGCTAAGCACCAAATCGCTAGCAAAATTTTGACAAAGTCGCTAAGCACCAAGTCGCTAAGTTGTCAAGTCGCTAAAGAGCAACTCGCTAAGCACCAAATCGCTAACACCAAGTCGCTAACAAACTTAAGTACAAGTCGCTAACTTTCACCAAGTCGCTACCGTAGTGGAGACTCCACTAAGTGTCTTGTTTGTCGGCTTGTCTCAATAGACAAGTGGCTAGCTCAACTCGCTAAGGCCTTCAACTACAACTCGCTACCAAATTACAAAGCAAGTCGCTACTAAGATAAATTATCCGTGGCTTAAGTCGCTAGCAAGAAAACACATAAACACCACTTTTCAATCCAAAACAACCCAACCACGATGATTCAAGCTTAACAAATCAAAACCCACGCATACAATGATTCTAAACACAAAACTACACCCAAGATTCAAACTTTAACACTAGAAATGATCCAAATGATGCAAAACCACTAAACTTTTCAAACTCTAAAACCACCTAAAAGTCACTAGAATCCAAAGATATGTAAGAGATGATCAAACCATGGCTCTTGATACCATTTGTAACATATTGGATTTCATAAACACACTAAACCATAAGATCAAATAGGCGTACAAAGAGTTCTAGAGAGAGAAAGTTAGAGGTTTAGGGAACTTTAGTGAGAAAGAAAATCTTATTATGAGCTCCAACTCTCTACCTTGGAAGGTAGAGAGTATTTATAGTCTTTACATAAAACGCCACCTATCGGGTGTGGATCGTGCATACAGTGGGTAAAGACCGACCGTCCTCCACGGTGTTACTTAAACTAAATACTACTTAACTTATAATAATCTACGACTCACGAGGTTTCTAACGATTACATATACTTGAGGTGACCGACTTTTATATTCGGATTTACTAAATCCTAACACCTGACACTTCCCATTTCCTACAAGATCACATCCTTTGTTGCAAGTTAACCACAACCTAGTCTTCCCAAGGCCCTCTAACTTGATATAGGTTTGCATCATTCCAATCCGCTTGGTATTGAGTTGCTTCACTCTTGATCTTGTTGAAAATTTTTATAACAGATGGAGTTAATGGACCAAGAAATTTCTCAATCACATTCTGCACAATTACTATCCTCTTCATAAGTTAGTGTCTAACATACTCAAGGGCTGTGATTATTGGGGAATTCCTAGCATCTAACAGCTGTCTGTTGAATACTTCACAGATGTTGTTTATCAAAAGATCACAATGAGCCCTACCTGTTAAAACATAAAAACCAAAACTTACTATCAAACCTAACTAAAAACCTCCTAACTGTCAAACCACAATTATAACAATTGAAATATTAGTATCACACCTAACTAAAAACCAAACTGTCAAACCACATTTATAACAATTGAAATCTTATTATCAAACCTAACTAAAAACCTAACTGTCAAACCACATTTATAACAATTGAAATCTTATTATCAAACCTAACTGTCAAACCACATTTATATCAACTGTCAAAACATTAGTACTAACCTGAGATATGAGATATGATCCAGTGTACATCAGGTATCTTCTTTAACCACTCATATGCTTTGATGTTGTAAGCTTTCAACTCATCCATATATTTGTTGAACTCTACAGTAGTTGTAGCAGTTGCACACTTCCAAACCATATATTTATAAGCCCCACCCCTCCATTGAAGACTCAAATTCTCACATATGTGTTTGACACAGTACCTTTGTTCATCGATGGAAATAGCTTTTAATTGCGGTAATAAACCCCGTAATAAAGATATAAGAGATAAGTAACATACTTGACACTTTATAAAGATAAAAGAGATAAGACAATAAATAAAAAGAAACAAAGGTACCTTATGTCTATCTCGTGATAAAGTGAAATTTGATTCAATGTTTAGATCAAGATCATCTCCAAGATTATTAAGGAACCATAACCACTGTCTTCCTCATCAAGTTCTTCTAACACTACCACTATCTTCCTCATAAAGTTCTTCTAACACTACCACTATCTTCCTCATTAAGTTCACTTTCATACAAATCATAGTCAATAACCTCTATGTCATCCTCATTGATAGTAACTTGAGGATATTTGTTTCCCTTTCATCATCAGAATTCATTGAGAACCTAAATCCTTCCATGTTGACATGCAATTGGTCTATGATGTGTTCATCATCCACAATATCCACCCTCTCCTCATTCTCATCAGCACCATCTAAATTATCCTCACCACTACCTACATTATCCTCAGCACCACCTACAGTATCCTCATCACCACCTACAGTGTCATCATCACTATCTATAGTGTCCTCATCAACACCTACATTATCCTCATCACCACCTAAGTCACTAGGCTGCCCAACCTCATTATCTATCAACCAATCTAAGGCTAGAGGCTTTCTGGACTTAGGCATCCCTAAAAACTTCCTCTTTATAATGGTCTGTGGTACAACAGGTAACTTTTCATATAAATCCACTACTTCATCATCCACATTCAACTCTCTTATTTGAATTTTTTTTAAAGGTAGGCATGTAATAACTTTCAACTGTGGTTTCACCATGTTCAGTGAAAACTTCAATAACCTTATTATCTTTTACAAATTGGGAAAGGTTAATAATATCATCATCTGAAGCCAAAAGCCCTTAGTCTAGAGTCTAAATTCTTATTTGGTATCCTAAAGTGATAATACATTATGTCCCTTGGATCATATTTCAACATCTTCACTACTGAATGTATTATCTCAATGGTAAATTTCTCAATATCTAACAAATCAATGAACAAGATTTTACCCCTAAAATACCTACGATTTGGTGATGGTGTGAAACTTCCTCCATGAAAAAGCTTCATTGAGAACACTTCTGAATGCTCAACTGTTTTATAAACAAATAAAAAAACAACAACAATTGGGATAATACATTACAAACTTGTTTATTTGACTACATGTTCTTACCATAAACAGTGTGTGGATCAAACGCACTCCCATCTTTTCTAAAGTACCAGATCTATAATCCGGTAACCATAATTGAATTTTGTTAGGTTTCAATTTTAGGGACTCAATTTTGATTATATCAAAGTTGTAGGATAAAGAGAGATTTTGGTTTTAGGGTTTTGCAAAATTCAACTGTGTTGGGATGTGAAAAAGGTGGGAAACGGATATTAAATTGGGTGGGTGGATTATTAGGGGTGGGTGGATTATTAAAGGGTGGGATGGATGTTAAAAGACCAAAGGTCCTCGTGTACAACGCACGGGTGGAAAGTGGGATTGTGTTAACGCCGTTTGAAGCCGAGGACGATTTACGCCCCAAAGTTTGCCCATTGAGGACGATATTTGCACTTTCCAAAGGTTTGGGATGAAACGTGCAATTTGGCCAAAGTTTAGGACGATTTTGCAATTTACTCTTGAGTTTAATACATTGACATGTCATTGATATATTATCTTTCAATAATTTTATAAAAATCTTTCATAATGCATCGAATCATTCATTGTTTAGTAAACTCTTACACTATCTCATTATTTAATTATTTATCTTACATTACAAATAATCAAATGACAAAATATATGCTCTCATAATTTAATAATGATTTTTAGTTGAAACTTGGCCCAACAACATAGTTAAATGAGAAGTTGTTCGAGAAGAACTCCCATTGAACACTCAAACAAAAGTTCTAACTATCATCCACTAAAATGTAAACAAGTGAGCATGTTTTTCCCATTGAACTATCCTCCTGTTGCATTGTAGATGCCCTGGTGAAAAATTTAAAGCATAAGGAAAAAAGTGGTTTCGTCTAAGGGTTTTTTTTTTTTTTTTTTTTTTTTTTTAATTTATTTATTTATTAGGGTGAGTTTGGTCTAAAGCATCTCCGATGTAAAACCAACAATAATTTTTACTATTCTAAAAGGTTTTTTGAGATAGGTTTTTTGCATTGCATTAAAGCATTTTGAAAAGATTTTTACAAAAACTTGATAAACTTCAAGTCATTAAGTCTTGTTTATTAATTATGACATACATTAAATGCATCAAGTCTTTAAAGATAAACTTCAAGTCATTAAGTCTTGTTTTCTTAAAAATGAAGTTGATTACAATATGGATTTGGTATAGAATTTGAATTTGGGTAGTTTTAGGAAAAATAAATTACAATTACTTAATTATATTTTATAATAAGTTTTAAATAAAAAATATTATTTTAATAGATAAAGTGAGTGAGAGAAAAGAATTTTAAGTAGGATAGAGAGATGTTGATGGAATCCATAATAAAACAAAGCAAATCACACCTATATGATTTTCTTTTGTAACAGTGGACTAGAATCCTACTTATAAACTCAAACCCTTAAAACAAACAATTAGCATAATTGTTAATCCAATCCCCTTGTGTCAAAACCCACCAAACAAACAACACCTAAGTGATAGTTTGGAACATGTTTAATGTAGCATGTTATGAAGAGAGAAAGGTTTTGTGAGCTTCTCGAATAAGAGAAAACAATGATATGAGTCTACTCATTAAGTGAAAAAAAAACATCTATGTAGCATATTGGTTTTCACAAACACATAATCAAACACACAAAAGGGTCGAATGAGATTAGGTTTTAGAGAGAGAAAGTGAAGAGAGTTGGAAACTTTAGTGAGACAAAAAAAATGTATATTGAAAGCTCCAACCCTTTGCCTTGCTACGGGTTGTGGATCAGGCATACTGTGGGTAAAGACCCGTCCGTCCTCCACGGTGTTACATAACTAAATACTAACTATCACTAAATGGCTACGACTACGAGCTTTCTAACGAATACATATACTGAGGTGACCGAGTCTTTAACTATCGGATTTTCTAAATCCTAAAATCTCCCCACAAGGAGGTCACCTCAATTAAAAATAGATATTACATTTTGATGTTCTTGAATTCTTGATTAAGTTCTTTGCTCTGTAGCTCGTAGTCTTTGATTCTTCATATTATGCATGTATTGTATATCAAGTGGAGGTCTTTAACTGATCCACGGATTGGTTGTTCTTTGAGCCTTTTAGAGATCATCAGCCACGTTAAATCTCTTGACTCATCCTTTGTTGTATTGCCTTTATGTGAAGTTGTGACGATTGGAGCGACATGCTCACAGTTTTGGATCATGATATCTTCTCATCAGAGTAGCGGAAGCTTTGTTGATTCATGATATTTCTAGTAGCGTAGTAGAAGCATGGATTTGAAAAATATCAGAGCCAGTTGATGAAGATATGCATTTATCATGATTTCTTTAGAAGTGAATGTGATGTGAGCATGCGGTTATGGATTGACTCTCAATTCGATCACCGCACCACGGGTGTCCCACCGCAATCGTCGGGTGTCCCCGCAAACAACAAGCTAGCAATAAAGCGCACGAAGTGTCTTTGATCACTTTCGTTGAATGGGAGTTGCAAGAACCACGGCCTCGCTGATCAAGACAAGTATCGCCTGTGATCGTGTAGAATTTCAAGAACCTCCTTTACTGTGGTTTCGCAGTTTAATCAAGCCATTCCTAAACCGGAACATCTTAAAGAAGACAACACGAAGTGAGTGAATCGAATAATCGAGATTCACCGATTGATGAAAATGATTTGAAAAACAATCGGTATTGCTTACTAGAAAGAATTTTGCAATACAACGAAGTTTTACGGAAAATATCAATTTTCAATCATAAATACCCTTTTATTTTGAAACGTTAATACACGATCGATGTGCTATAGAAAAGAGTTGTTGAGCACAACGACCGGTTTTTCAAAGGTATCCATCAATCCATTTCTCGGACCAAGGTTGATTCAAAGTGAATCGCCCCATCGTTTCTATCCGGCTTGTCGCAAGTTTGATCTTTTGAAAAGATCTCACATGTCACCCACCAAGAGCTTGTTTGATGTTGGCTCTAGAAGGATTTCCATCTTCATCGTGAATAATTTTACATATCACTTTGATGTTCAGAAATACCACAAGGATAATGCGAGGACTCTCAAAATATATTCTCGCATTCCACATTGTGTGAAATTATGAGTCTTCATTAATTGTGTCCTAATGAGATTTATTGATGATCTCTTGGCTCTAGATTCAATAGTGCACTTTTGGTTTCCTATGCCGGAGACTAGGGAGAGGGTCTCCTTCTTCAATATCAACAATCTCTAAGAGAAAGTCGATAGATTACGTAGGTTCCCCGTGAGAATGAAACAATTCCTTTTAAGAGGAACTTGAGTAGCTTGGGAAGTTTAGTGTAGTGTGTCACTGGGTCCATGACGTCTTGTCTTCAATACCGGTGTTACCTTGGTAACAGCCAGTAGCATATGAATTGAACTCGGTTTCTGCCCTAAGGTTGAATTAATGGAGGACTATTTCTTTTCACCATTTTTTCATTTAATTCTTTTTTATTCTTCAACCCCTTCAATGCTTAACGAGACTTCATTACTAGAACCTTTTGGGTTTATTCCGTTCTAGCTCAATCTCGCCCAGACTCTTCCCTTATTCTCACTTTTCTCCTTTTTCATCATACTTAAGGACTTCTACACTAACTAGTGGATTGTCCTCGGTAGATCCTCCGGCCTCAAGGGATCATGGGAACGAATACCTAACCTAACCATCCTTATAACTCCAATGCTTAAAGTAAATTGGTCGGTCTTTCGGTATTGTTCTTTGTTGGTGATAACGCTACGCCGCTGCTCGGGTCAAGGAAACTTCATTTTCTTCGAGCAAGTTTTATAACACCCTAGGCAAAGGAACCTAATCGTTGTAGTGTAGTAATTAGGTAAGCCACGGTATTGATATCGCTCTCTAGGGAATAATGTCGTTAGAAGTGTATGTCGATTTAAGTCTAAAGGTGAGGATGATTATTTTGTATTTTTATATTTTATGAAATGGAAAGGTACAAATCTCGGGTTTGATTTGGGGTTGGTATTTCTACCGATTACTCTACTTATCTAATTAACTAAGCTAAGGATAGTCTATGTCTATTGTTGTGTGCTCGTATGATGATTTAAAGATGTGGTTACTTAGGTTTTATTACTCCTTAATTATCTCCTATTGATGGTTGAGTTGTCACGCCCTTATTCTTAGTTGCGTTGTGTGTCTAAAGTTGTAGGGTATGCTTTCTCCTAACTCTTTGAACTTACCAAAGGGTCTCGCCTACAAAACCCACTAGGATAATAAACTCACTCTAAGGCACTCTTTGGATGGTTTAGCTTACAACTACTCGTAATTATATTCTAAGGTTCACAAAGATGAATCAAGCATTAAGTACACAACGAATGACCTATCGCATTACTAGATCATTAATCAACTAAGATAAGAAACAACCAACTAATATTCAATAATTAAGTTTCATACTCCCTAAGCAAACACACAAGTAAATTAGCTTGACATGGAAAACATGCAAGCATACACACAATCAATTAAACATAGGATAGACATAATGATAAATTGAATATATGGATTAAGATATAATCAACAAACCATTACAAGATATTTTGGAGTGCTTGAAACCTTCAAAGTTATCGAAAACACCTATCTAAACCTCGAATCGAGTTAGGGTTTAGAGCCTACAAAAAGTGAAGTTATAATGTTCTATTTATAGGCGATTTTCCGTCGGCAAAGGGTGACGGCACACACTTATAGAGTGACGCGTCACGACCATTTTTCACCAAATTTTAGATTTTCTCGCTCCGTCGCGCTGGCTTTAAACCACCTAAACCGAGTTCAGATGCAAAAGTTATGGCCAAAACAATATCAACTACTACAAGATGTCGTGATAGTCTTGATCACCAGTGACGGGCGTCACCTTGTGGTTGTGACGTCGTCCTTTAGTCTCCGACGCCGTCTGGATCAAATCTAGGCCGTACGAGTCGACGGTCTACTCTTTAAAGCCCGACGTCGCCACTTGAAAATAGGGTTTTGGCTTCAGATCGTCACAAAAACCTCCGACGGCGCCGCACTAACACCGACGCCGCGCCTTCTGCTTTCAGCAGCCTTTGAGTGTCTCGATTCGACTTTGGCCATTTTCTTCGATATTCGCGCCTTTTCGTCCAAATAAGTGCCATTCCAAAGATTTTGCCTTCAAGAGACCTAAAAATGAAAAGGAACAATATTAAGCAATAACGGATACAAAAGTGATCAAATAAGGGCTTAAACGACCCTCAAAATGGTACCTTTTAAAACCTTATCAAATATCCCTACACTTGTTATTTGCTTGTCCTCAAGCAAATGTGCTTTAGCCAATTAATTTATAAGTTAGGGGTCATGAAGCATTGATTTAAACGGTCCACAACACATATAAGCCCCAAAGTCATAACAAGCACGGAATTACATACTAGCACCTCACATGGGGTGTTTGGGTACTCACATCTCTCTCGGTGTATATGAAATATAACAAATCGGAAATGGAAGATAAACACTCATTAACCGGTCCTAGTACATAGATTACCATAGGCTTGAGAATAGATCAAACCTCCATCGCTTTGGCGAAGCACCTAGGAAAGACTATCAAAGAGGTCTTTTAAAGGGTTGTAATGTTAGGCTTACGGTAGGGAAACAAGGGTTTGGTGGGATAGGCTATTTAGTGGTGGCAAGTCAAAAATCTCTATGTTAAATGCATACGAAGAATGGCGTGCTAAGCCAAGACTCGACACTCTAAAACTCTAGGTAACGGAAATAAATGTATATAAATTTAAAGGATAGATGTAGGATGGTAGCCCTTTTTTTTTTTTTTTTTACACTCTATTTTTTTCTTTTTCTATTTTTCTATTTTTTCATTTTTTTTTTTTTTTTCATACACTTTACTCTACCATCCTCTACGGTAACATCAAAATGATAGGGATTTATAGGCACATCCTACACTTGAGTTTTTATTACTCTAACACTAATTTGACCCGAATTGAAAAGATCAAAACACTTGGGGTACATTATTACGCAAACAAAGGGAATTTGAATTTAACGCCCTTCCCGTCATTTCATAAACTTTAACTTTTCCCATGAATCCCAATCGTCCCAAAATCAGATACAAAGGATATGACTCGACTTAGCAACTTATGCAAGCAACTAGATAATTGAACTAAGGGTTTAGGGTGATAATAAACATTTGCACTAAAAGTGAGTGCATAAGGGGTAGGCTAAGGCGATTTGGGTGTATATTCAAAGGGGGGTGTAAACAATGTTTTTATTGATATTCGAAAAACCGAAACATCACGAGAACCGCGAAAAGGATAGGCTCGAGGGGTTAACTAGGGGTATCGTACTAAAGATGAGTACAACGCAAGGTGGGGGAATTACTCAACCGATGTGGCGTAAGTAATTATATTACGGGTATCAAACAAGGGTTATCCTAATGCCTCTTATCATTTAGTTATTCCTAACTACACAAGTGTAGCCTTACTTGCGATCTCGAATGTGTTAGGAATTAGAAAATTCCATAGTGAAGAGTCTCCACCCCAAATATTATCTAGCATAAGTTAGCTCGTAGACTTGTCATTATTTACGCTATTATGTAGTTAATTAGTTAGTCAAGAGCGTAAAATAGTTTAGTGCAACACCGTGGAGGAAGGACGGGTCTTTACCCACCGTATCCCCGATCCACAGCCGATAGGAGGTCGTGGTATTGTGTAGATAAATACCCTTCCATCCATGGAAGGGTGGTGCTTCTCATTCAATCTAATATTTCATACTTTGTGTAAACCTCTAGCAAGAACACCTCTCTCTACTAACTCTCTAACTATGGCAAACATGTATTTTGATTATCCAAGACCACCCGAATCATCAACACAATAATATTTCGATCCCAACAATTGGTATCGAGCCAAGGTTTTTGTGTTATCTTTGATTTGTGGTCCGTACTATAGTTTTGTTTGTGGTTTGTTTTGGTTCATGATGTTAACTGCTTTGGTATTATCCTTTATGGTTGTAAAACATTTTTTGTATTTTGTAAACAGTTTTAACATATTGTTGTATATCCGGTTTTGGTCGTATTTGTATGTCCTGGTCTTTATGTGAACATGTGATCATTTCTGTCTTGGTCATTTTATTAGTCCATATACGTTTGTCACTCTTTAATACCATTTCGAGATATGTCAAGTGGTCATCTGTTTTTTTGGTCCAAACAATGGGTCAAATAAGAAATATTTCATAGCAGTTTCATATTATGTTTTCTGGGTAAGTATGAAGATGGTCGGAAATGTAGTCGGAAAACTCATCGGAAAACATAAAAAATCTTGCTAGCGACTTAGAAACAAAACTGTCCTGATTCATTGTATTGCAGTAGCGAGTTGTTTGAATATAGCGACTTGGTAACAGTTTGACTTTTGAGTCAAACCGATAAAGCTAGCGATTTGTTATAGACC
>CM040240.1:132169701-132229672 GCA_022545495.1 Chrysanthemum lavandulifolium | reverse complement strand
CGGATCGGTTGCTGGGTTGCACCGATCGGTTAGACCGATTGATTGAGGGTTAAAATTGTAACCGATTCGGTTGAGGGCAACCGGATCCGGTTAAGGTTTCGAGAATTTTTTTTTTTTTTTTTTGGGTTGAATCGACTTTGGGAAATTCAAAACTTGTTGAAACACAATCAAATCCTCAGCAAGCGGCGCCTAAAACTTGATGTGCCCGGTTGGTGCAAGTTTTAAATTTATAAAGGTGAATTACCAATATTACCAATAACACATACGAGCAAGTATACTCGTCCGTTATAGCAAGATTATGAAGGTAAGTCGATCGATTCGCGAGGATTTGAGTGAATCTAAACACAAGTTTGAATTAACGGAGTCTATCCAAAACATATAATAAAGCAAATAGGTATAATGAAATTAGATGATTAAAACTACACTTGCTTAAACTAGTTTCATATCATAGATTAATGTGATTGTGTTAACCTCTTAACATGTTGGTTATGATAATTAGTTGGTGTACTAATCTATTGTTCTTACAAGTTAAACTTTGATCAAGAGTTTAGTTTATAAAAACAAGCATTAAGTTTAACCAATCAATTCAAGATCAATTCAAGTTTCATAAGTTTACATACATAAACTTAAACACAAAAACATCCACTTGTTCATCAAATTGCTTAAGAAATGGTCAATACAAAAGGTAACCGATCATAGACAAAAGGCTACAATTGATTCTCAACAACTAATCTTACGACCATTTAGATGTTTCCAACCAATCCAATTTGATAATCAAAAGCGTTTCTATTACAACCACACCTTAGTTCCTTTGTATAATCAAGAATAATGGGTAAAACAATCATCCATAGACAAAATGATTATGACTAGTTGAATAAAACGAAGTTCTTTCGACCCCAACGATTATTGACAATTAGCCAAACTTGATTAACAAATGTCACTATGAAACTTTAGCACAATTGGATCTTAGAATTAACTTGAAATTGAATTAAAACATGTTAACACAATCACTAACTAATCATATGATAATCAACATCATTTAAGCAAGTGTATAAAGAAACTAGCCACTCATAGCAAACATGAACATAAATTCAGAACTTTGAACATTAGAAAACATGATTAAAGGTCTTACAATGTTTGGAATAAGATTACAAATGATGTAGTAATGATTCCCAAAGTATTGGGGTAGACTTCTTGATGGTTTGACCTCCAAATGATGACTTCTTGGACCTCCAAAGTTTCCTGGAACTTTATGAACGAATTTAGGCTTTAAGAGAGTAGTAGTGGTGGTAAAATAGGTGTGAGAGAAGATCTCTCAAGTTGTGGTGTATTTGGATGATGAAAACATACACAAATGAGTCCTATTTATACTACTCTCAAGCCTAGGGGTATTAAATGTTGAACTTGGCCTCCAAGGAGTTTAGAAGGACCTAGAATACATGAAGGAAGGACCTAGAATCATTTGGAACAAGTTTGGAACCTTAGTAATGGAAAATTGGCTGAAACAGGACCTCCAACCGGATCCGGTTGAGCTCCAACCGTTCGGTTGGTCTACGTGACCATTCTCCAACCGGATCCGGTTACGGGTCTCGACCGATTGGTTGGAGCAAAAATCACGAAAAGTCATAAACAGAAAAGTTGTAGATCTTTCTCTTAGCTTTCCGTGGCCGCGAACGGGGGGTCAAACGGAGTCCGTATGCAAAAGTTATGGCCAAAATGGTGAAGGTGTGTCGGGAACAACGAGTCTTCCAATATATCTTCGTTTAAGCTTCTTTTCTTCATTTCTTTCTCATTTTCCTTCTTGAACTTTATTCTTGAGTCTTTGGACCACTAACTTTATGACTTTATCTTCTCGAATATACTTCACAAGTCTTGCTTTGGTCGGGAATTCTTCATATATGGAGAAATCTTCGTATTTTACTTCTTTTTCCGTCTTTTTCTCCACTTTCCTGTACTTGGCTACAAATGAACTAGCAAACGACTTTGATACGATTAAGCAACAAAAGCATATGAATAGTATCGTAACGGCTTATGATTACTTCCTCGATAGTATCGTGTTTGGCTTAAATTCACTATTTGGATTTTAATATATGCAACTGTTATTATGTGAACTTGTTATTTGAATGATACAATTTGTACGTTGCAACTAATGTCTAGATGTTCTTTTATTTTCCTATTATTATATGTTATTAGTATTTTCAATTTTACATAAGTTGCAACTTGCAAAGCTAGCAAGTCTGCAATGAGACTACTGCTGCAAGTCTCCAACAAAAATGCTATTTATAATTTTCCATTTGATAACTAGTTATAAATACACTTCATAGCATTGTTAGCTTGTTAGCATGCATGGTTACAACTTACAATCTGCATTCCATTTGTAGTTCTTTAATTTTTATACATTTGCTAATTGCAAATTTGCAACAAGCCTAATGGTAACAAACAAATTATGTGATTTATACATGTGCCTTTTATTTATTTAAGATTTTAGCTACTAAATTTAAGAAATTAAGTTCTGGGATTATATAAATGGCACCGACCCGAACCCGACTTGACCCGACCCGACGTGACATGACCCGATTTGACCCGAACCCGACCAACCCGAGTTCAAATAGGGTCGGGTTCGGGTATTATATTTTTAGCCCTGACCCGACTTCGACCCGACCCGATTTACACCCCTAGTTACAATTCCATTTTTGGATGGAAGCTAAGAGTGCGTTTAGTTGTAGATAATGGAAGCTAAGAAAACGTGGACTATTAATTTGAATTGGAGAAAATAACTAATTTGGTAAAACGAGTTAGATGAGTAATAGTTGTTTTAACTTGCAATAGATATACTCAGTCAAGCTTTGAAGATCACATGCGAAGAAAAGTGATGTTTTTGCATATTTTCTAGACCTTTTACGTTTGAAACGAATATGCTTATGCAAAAAATGTGACTGATTTTCAAGTGTGTTCATGTTTGTAATTTTAAGACTGTCATTTTCGTTTGAACCAATATTTCAATGTGTCACATAATAAAATAACATTAAAGTGTATTTTAAGCAACCAGTGAATTATTTAAACACTTAGATGTCATTTCTAATCTTAAACTAAACATAAATACGGGATTTCCTATTTGCACTATACAAATATGCTATTTGCACGAGAAACTTATACCAAGAAACCTACAATTCCTTGAACAAGCCTTTAGCCCCCACTAAACCCCACATCTTACACGGATATAATGACTTAGAAGTATCTGAACCAAACTGAGATAACCTGAACCCACTGTTGTTGTCTGAGAATTATGATGCCTATCACATAATGTGAATTTAAACCCGAAGTGAATTTAATTGTACATCTAAATAATACTTTTTATTTTTCTATATTGACATATTAAGTTTTTTATCTTTTAATCTTAAAATATACAATATTATTAAGAAACAAAATGGGCACTTTAATATAAAAATTAAATATCATTTAGATACCAAATGATTAATCTCCAGTCTGCATTTTTACTTAATCTAATAGATGAGATTAATCCCGACAATTTAAAAAACCCACTTTTATCATTTTTTTCAAATATTAATATCTTTCAAACCATTTACTACAAAACTTATGACATTTGCTTACTAAAACTTTTGCCCACTAATACTTTTAAAAGTCACAAAATAAAAATCAAAATAGGAAAAAAAAAAAAAAAAAAAAAAATCTCACCAATTATTTCACCCGATCCCAAATCTCACATACACTCATCCCTCGCAAATCTCTCTCTCACTTATAGTTAACTCAGTCCAAAATCATGACCTCCACCGTCGTTATTGCCCGTCAGGTGTTTAATTCTCGTCAAAATTTAATAGAATGTGTAAAAGAAATAGAACTTTCAATTGGTTAAATTATCGTGATTACAAGATCCAAAGCTAATTAATGTCTTTTTTCATTGTGATGTTGGTGGTGAATACAGTAGTAAAAATACCTCAACTAGAAATATTGGCAAAAGAAATGTGATTGTCCTTTTAGTTTAGAAGAAAAATATTTGTATGATGATTGTTAGACGTTAAGTGTCATATGTGACACACATAATCATGAACCTGCATTACATCTAGAAGGTCACACATATACACAAAGATTGTCTAAAAGTGAGTCTCAGTTAATGAATAATTTGTTAGAAAAAAAATGTGAAGCCAAGAAACATCTTATCTACTTTGAAAAACCAAAATCCTCAAAATATGTCTACTATAAAACTATATACAATAGTTACATGTAAAAACCATACAACATATTATATTTATAGAGTGTACAATGTAGCGTTAGCGGTTACGAAACTTCGCTATTGTTACAAGTGTATTTTTCAACGATTAAAGTACAACGTGAAAGAGGGAAAAAGAACATCAAGTTGTAAAATTTACATCTCACGGAAATAGCAAAGTTTTTAAAACACTACTTGAATGCCATCAACCAAAAAATAAAATGATGAATGATAAGGGGTAAATACAAAATAATAAAATAAAGATAACAAGTTGATGATATGATGGACATGGAGGATGGTTGATGTGATGGGTGTGTATATAGCAACACACTCCAAATTCTTCTATTTTCACGTTAAAATAATACGAGTTATATAGATTGGCACAAACTTTGAAGAAAGACTTCCCATCTCGTTTTAAATTTTCAATCTATTTAATATATTATGTTTTGTTTTATTCGACATTCTTTATCTTTCATATATCATAGTTTATTTAAATTATTAATAAGAGTACATATCTAGGAGGGTGAGCATCGATCTTAGACCAGACCAACCAAGACCGAGACTAAAATAGCTCAAAAACCTAGACTGAGTACTGGAACAAATGTGTTTGGTCTGGTCGGGTTGGTATGGTCTTTCGGTCAGTCTGGTCCAAGAAAGCAAAATGATCGGTTTGTATATCGGACCGGACTAAAACTGCAATAAAGAAAAAATTAGGACCGAGACCGGACCGTTGGTCTTTCGGTCCGGTCGGTTTTCTTGATCGATTCGGTCGATTTGCTAAGCCCTAAGACGACACAAGAATATGTGATTAACTTGCTATTTTTTTTATTTGTTGTGTAATTATTTTTAATTTTTTTATTGTATATTTTATATTTTTAAATTTCGTCTATTATGTGTACTTTATAACTATTTTGCCTCGACTTATTGATACGACTGTTGATAAATCAGAAAGATAAAATTATCATAAAATACGTACAATAGACAAAGTTCAAAAAATAATTTATACAATAAGATTAATCAAATATACTATTTATTTTCAATGTAACACGCATATTGCTGAATTTATTCCTAAAATATGTGAACAAACAAAATCAATCTAACAAAATTTAACACTCTATTTTATACAAATTACGCTATGAGGTGAGTTCTATGTAGAACAATTTTTATCTAAAGAACAAATTATGCAATCTCAGCAATTCATTTTTTTCATCAAACAAAAAAAATACATTTTCACCTTTTGTTTTAAAACATCTTGTAAACGGTAAACTTTCAAGCTACTAAAAATACATCATTGCGACGAGAATTACATTATATTTCTATAAATATGCACTTCTATATATTTTCGACGATTTTTTTCAAATTTTCCGCCCAGTAAAATCACATGTGATTTCACAAGCTACATGTGATTTTAAAAAAAATCACATGTGATTTTTAAAGTAATAAATCAAAATAAAAGCGGCCTAATGGCTTACTGATCTTTTATTATTTTTATAAAAAAATATTAACGTATAAGTTTTATTCTCTTTAACTTTATGCAAAATATCGTAAGAGTTTGTTTTATTAATTTTTATCATTTTTAATTAACTTTTCATATCATCTATTGATCTTTTCGTTCCACGTAAAGATAACAAATGGCTTATAAATTATGAAACATTGTTGTGATATCGATTAACTATGCTATTTTGGGCATTTATATTTTTAACGATAATATATAACGCCAAATACAAAAAAGAAATGGGTATTCACATACATTCCCAACTAAACTTCAATTATTACATAGTTTTTCAAAGCATGCTATAATAGTATTGTACATCATTCATTAAAAACTTGTGTTTTAAGGAAATATATAATTTTTGAAATTTCATGAATATAAATGAAATTCCCCCAAAAAGAAAATATATTACGGCATTACGCCACAAAAGTTCTACTACATCTCAAGAAAATACATGATTTATTTAAAAAATAATAATAATAAAATAAAAAAAATAAATAAAATACATGATTTCTTTTAACAAGATAAACACCACTCACAAGGTATCAACTAAAAATAGGATGGTAAAGGAAAATATAAAATAATATGATAAAGGAGAGAGATTGATGACATTATTGATAGAGTTGATGACTTGATGGTTTTGATGTGATGTCGTGCGTATAGCAACATCCCATGCAACCATGCATGGTAACAAGCAAACAATGCTATGAAGTGTATTTATAACTAGTTATCAAATGAAAAATTATAAATAGCATTTTTGTTGGAGACTTGCAGCAGTAGTCTCATTGCAGACTTGCTAGCTTTGCAAGTTGCAACTTATGCAAAATTGAAAATACTAATAACATATAATAATAGGAAAATAAAAGAACATCTAGACATTAGTTGCAAGCTACAAATTGTATCATTCAAATAACAAGTTCACATAATAACAGTTGCATATATTAAAATCCAAATAGTGAATTACAATAGTAGGCAACGTTTAATGATTTAACTTAGGCTTTTCAATTGAATAAAGATTAAGCAACGTTTATTCAAATATTAAAAAAAAAAAAAAAAAAAAAAAAAAAACTCGGGTTAGTCGGGTTGACCCGAACCCGAATAGCCAAAGTATTTGAACCCGATACCCGACCCTATTTCATATTCGGGTTAATCGGTTGACCCGATTGACCCGAGTTCGATTTTGAACCCGACTAACCCGACCCGAGTATTCTTATTCGGGTTCGGGTCCGGTCGGGTTGTAATTTACAGTTGACACTTACTATATGACTAGCCGAGTACCCGCGCCTACTGTCAGCGGTGTGTGGTTTCACTGAAATTGTGACGGCGAATAATTTTTGTTGTGGAAAAGTATATTGTAGCGTTATGAAATCTTTTTTGAGCAACTTGTTTTCGAACGACATGGTTGCATTGTTTTTCTGGTAGTATGGATATGTGTGTGAGATTATCTTTTCTCATAACATTGTTTTATGTTGCAATAGTTGATTAAGATCGTCGTTCCAATATATTCAAATGTTGTATTTTATGTTGCGACTTTTTTCTTCATAATTTGTAGCCCATATTTTGGCGCTTAAATTCACTATTTAGTTTGTTTGTGTTTGTTTAATCATAAAATTTAAACTTCACACGCTACTTGCGTGTTTGGCTTTATTACTTCCTCGATAGTATCGTAACGGCTTATGATTACTTCCTCGATAGTATCGTGTTTGGCTTAAATTCACTACTTGGATTTTAATATATGTAACTGTTATTATGTGAACTTGTTATTTGAATGATACAATTTGTAGGTTGCAACTAATGTCTAGATGTTCTTTTATTTTCCTATTATTATATGTTATTAGTATTTTCAATTTTGCATAAGTTGCAACTTGCAAAGCTAGCAAGTCTGCAATGAGACTACTGCTGCAAGTCTCCAACAAGAATGCTATTTATAATTTTTCATTTGATAACTAGTTATAAATACACTTCATAGCATTGTTAGCTTGTTACCATGCATGGTTGCATGCATTTGCATGGTTACAACTTACAATCTGCATTCCATTTGTAGTTCTTTAATTTTTATACATTTGCTAATTGCAAATTTGCAACAAGCCTAATGGTAACAAACAAATACAACAAACAAATTATGTGATTTATACATGTGCCTTTTATTTATTTAATATTTTAGCTACTAAATTTAAGAAATTAAGTTCTGGGATTATATAAATGGCACCGACCCGAACCCGACTTGACCCGACCTGACATGACCCGACCCGATTTGACCCGAACCCGATCAACCCGAGTTCAAATAGTGTCGGGTTCGGGTATTATATTTTTAGCCATGACCCGACTTCGACCCAACCCGAATGACCCGAACCCGACCAACCCGACCCGATTAACACCCCTAGTTACAATTCCATTTTTGGATGGAAGCTAAGAGTGCGTTTAGTTGTAGATAATGGAAGCTAAGAAAACGTGGACTATTAATTTGAATTGGAGAAAATAACTAATTTGGTAAAACGAGTTAGATGAGTAATAGTTGTTTTAACTTGCAATAGATATACTCAGTCAAGCTTTGAAGATCACATGCCAAGAAAAGTGATGTTTTTGTATATTTTCTAGACCTTTTACGTTTGAAACGAATATGCTTATGCAAAAAATGTGACTGATTTTCAAGTGTGTTCATGTTTGTAATGTGTCACATAATAAAATAACATTAAAGTGTATTTTAAGCAACCAGTGAATTGTTTAAACACTTAGATGTCATTTCTAATCTTAAACTAAACATAAATACGGGATTTTCTATTTGCACTATACAAATATGCTATTTGCACGAGAAACTTATACCAAGTGTCACACCCTCAAAATACTGTTTTGCAATGAATAGAATTTCGGGGATGACCGCCATAGCATCACGATTATGATTATATTGAACGACCTAAAGTGTCGTTTTGAAAACACATCGTTTGATATAATAAAACATTCAGAGTTTACAAAATATAGGTCCCAAAAGGTAGTCAACATTTGCGGAAATAAGTTTGTTACTATCCAAACGATGTTTTAAAGTGCATAAAACCCATGTGAGACGTGTCGTCACCGCGACTCTATGATAAGTCCTTATGCATGCCATGAAGTATATGCCTTAGATACCTGAAAATACATTGCTAAAAGTGTCAACACAAAGGTTGAGTGAGTTCATAGAGTTTATGTAAATGTTTTATACGACCACCACAAGTATAAGTCATGTATGACAAATATGTCACATAAAAATGATACAATTGCTATAAGTACATGACACCGAAGCTAGACTGATCATGATGTTCGCCCCAACAGAGTGTTTGCCAAACAACTCTCATTCTGATATTAAATGAAATGCATCCGTTTGACCAGTTGGAACTACCAACCCGGATGGAGGAGTCACCCTCAATAGATCTATTCACTCACCCTCGTTTCTTCCGGAATTAACGGTTCATGATTATGAAATGGGGACATTCAATTGGCAATGAGGTAACTTAAGCAATGTAAATGAATTTGATATACTTGGGCTCGTAATAAAATGATGTGCAATGTATTCTTCCCCGTAGGTTTGAAATAAAGTATAAACTTGTAAAACGGGGCTATGAAAACTCACTTGATACAATGATTATGATGGCAAAAGTGGATACACTGAAATGAGGCGCAATCTCAAACTGCAACCTATTATGAATGATATGATCTAATATAAGTCATGATATAATGTTGTGCATGCAAACTCATATGATATCCATACCACTTGTGCATTTGAAAATAAAGTTTATCGTCGAAATATATGTTTATGACATCTCGTCATGTTATAAAATACTTTACGAGTACTTACGTTGAAACAACATCCTACGATAGTTGTTTAGTGATAGAACAAGAATTTATAGCTTTTCGTCGTAAAATAATATACTTTGACAACTCATGAAAATGATTAAGTAACCTCGCGAAGCTTAGTCGTAAAATGGTGAATATCGAATGTTAGAAAACAAACTCAATGGTTTTGGAAAGCTTGTAGCGATATCTAAAAGTCTTAGCATTTAACTTTTAATCATAGAAGTCTCGATCATCGAGAAAAATATAGATGAAGTAAGGTAGTCGAGCTAAAAATATAGTTTATGAGTAGTTTTCGGAAAAGTTTGAGTGATCGTATATTATTCGTTATATCTTCGTTTGACAAACGGTTGAACATTTTGGAAAATAGAATAGATAAACTCACTTTTACTAGGAGACATCGTTTTCTCAAAAGTACTCTATCGATATGAAAAATGGCTCCAAACATGGTCACTTGCGATAACCATTTTGGACTAATAGAAAATATGTAAGTGTTATTATTTGTGAAGAATAATAGTTACGATAGCCATTTTTCAAACGCTTGTAACTTAGTCGTTATAGCTTGGTTTTCTACGTTTTATATATCCTTGGTTTCGTGTTAATATATACTAATATATTTTTGATAAATCGACTCATTTAGATTATGTTTAAAACTCGGTTTTGCCCCTTAAAATCCCTTGACAGCAAGTACTATTCCAGAAAATTAGTTTTCGTCGTTAAACTTGAAACTAGCGTAACTTCTTCGTTATAAACCCGTTTTAACCCGTTCAAGCGGCCACGGTTTCGTTTTTAAATCTATTTTCTAAAAATATAAACCAAAATATCCCCTGACCCACTGATATTTCCAGATTTCACAAAATTGGACAGCCCTTATATATATTTCGTCGAAAACGATTTCTCTTGTTTGAAACTTGTTCTAAAACATTTCAATCAACACCAAAGCTATTCTAAACCTACCATACACCTTCTTAGGGTGTCATGGGTTCCTAATCTTCACCAAAATGATAAGGTTCATAGGAATATTACTAGGAAAATTAAAACTCACTATAAGTAGAAAAACAAGTGAAAAGTGGTATGAATCATAGTATCTTTGCATGTTTTTCTAATAGATTCATAAAAATAGATCAAGTAAATGTTTAAAAGAGTAGGAAAATTATTAATAACTTACTTGAGTGATGAAGAGGTTTTTGGAACTAGAAACTTAATTAATCTTTAGGTTTTTATTTCAAAACCTTGAAATAGATTACTAAATGAACTTGTTTAACACATGAAGCTTGAAAAATCAATGGTTTCTTCTTCTTTTCTTGCTCTTGGCCGACCATACACAAAGGAAGGAGAGGTTTTCTTTTGTTTTTCACCTTCTAAAATATGTATGTATGTGTTTTTATTTCTTGGAACTCTTGAATACAACAAATATCTAGACAAATTGAATAGGTGTACACTATCTAATCAAGATACTTTATAAAAAGGATGACATGGGGGGGGGGTGGTCGGCAAGATCAAAATGGGGAAGCAAGGTGTGTATTTTTGATGACTCAATGTATTTAAAGTTAAGTATAATGTATAATTTGTACATATAATTAGTTATTAAGTGTAGCGTTAGCTAGAAATCGATTTTAACGGAACAAAATAAAATATATCGAAGTCATAAAAATTATAAAAATGCATTTCTATAAGTATTGAGTGAATAAATAATTATCGAATAGAATTTACGAAAACCGTCGTAAATATATATATAACAATTTATATACCAAAATAAATTCAAAACATCGGGTAAACTAATAATATAATTTTTATAGTCTTAAAATGAGTATAAAAATATATCAGGATAATTGTTGGAAGTGTCGGATCAATTATTCAAAATAAATGATTGTGCGATAGCGTTTATTTAATAAATAAATATACGTTAATGAAATATGCAAACCCATGCACAAACTAATATGAAAATGATGTTACTGATGATATGTAGACTAACTCTAGTCTATATGAAATGTTCTCAATGATGTTCCATGAATACGCAGCTTAACCCTCAAGGTTACGCGTATTTGATACTCGTGAACCTAGTTTACGAAAAATGATGAATAGTGAATTTTCTCCTGGAATGAATAGTGTTTCATGAATAGTAAAATTTTGAAATAACCTCTCAAAGTCTCAAACCGACTTAAAAAATGATGAATAGTAACCGATGAATAGTAATTTCCCGAGATGAATAGTGAAATTTTCAAAGTTTGATAAATGACCTGAAATTACGATTTGTCACACCAAGAAACCTACAATTCCTTGAACAAGCCTTTAGCACCCACTAAACCCCACATCTTACACGAGATATAATGATTTAGAAGTATCTGAACCAAACTGAGATAACCTGAACCCACTGTTGTTGTCTGAGAATTATGATGCCTATCATAGAATATGAATTTAAACCCGAAGTGAATTTAATTATACATCTAAATAATACTTTTTATTTTTCTATATTGACATATTAAGTTTTTTATCTTTTAATCTTAAAATATACAATATTATTAAGAAACAAAATGGGCACTTTAATATAAAAATTAAATATCATTTAGATACCAAATGATTAATCTTCAGTCTAGATTTTTACTTAATCTAATAGATGAGATTAATCCCGACAATTTAAAAAACCCACTTTTATCATTTTTTTTTTCAAATATTAATATCTTTCAAACCATTCACTACAAAACTTATGACATTTGCTTACTAAAACTTCTGCCCACTAATACTTTTAAAAGTCACAAAATCAAAATCAAAATAGAAAAAAAAAAAAATAAAAAAATCTCACCAATTATTTCACCCGATCTCAAATCTCACATACACTCATCCCTCCCAAATCTCTCTCTCACTTATAGTTAACTCAGTCCAAAATCATGACCTCCACCGTTGTTATTGCCCATCAGGTGTTTAATTCTCGTCAAAATTTAATAGAATGTGTAAAAGAAATAGGATTTTCAATTGGTTAAGTTATCGTGATTACAAGATCCAAAGCTAATTAATGTCTCTTTTCATTGTGATGTTGATGGTGAATACACTAGTAAAAATACCTCAACTAGAAATACTGGCAAAAGAAATGTGATTGTCCTTTTGGTTTAGAAGAAAAATATTTGTATGATGATTGTTAGATGTTAAGTGTCATATGTGACACACATAATCATGAACCTGCATTACATCTAGAAGGTCACACATATACACAAAGATTGTCTAAAAGTGAGTCTCAGTTAATGAATGATTTGTTAGAAAAAAAATGTGAGCCAAGAAACATCTTATCTACTTTGAAAAACCAAAATCCTCAAAATATGTCTAGTTTAAAAACTATATACAATAGTTACATATAAAAACCATACAACATATTATATTTATAGAGTGTATAGTGTAGCGTTAGCGGTTACGAAACTTCGCTATTGCTACAAGTGTATTTTTCAACGATAAAAGTACAACGTGAAAGAGGAAAAAGAACATCAAGTTGTAACAGTGGACTAGAATCCTAATTATAAACCCAAACCCTTAAAACAAATAATTAGCTTAATTGTTAAACCAATCCCCTTGTGTCAAAACCCACCAAACAAACAACACTTAAGTGATAGTTTGGAACATGTTTAATGTAGCATATTATGAAGAGAGAAAGGTTTTGTGAGCTTCTCGAATAAGAGAAAACAATGATATGAGTCTACTCATTAAGTGATAAAAAAAACATCTAATTCAACATTTATCATTGTCACCTCCATGTCCTTCAGTTTTTTCTCTCTATAACCAACTTTACCACCAACTTAGTGTAATATGACAATCAACTTCAGTACTCAAACATACTCCACGTATACACAAATATACCTTACATGAACAAAATAACAACTCACACAACTTAATTTGATCCCACAAAACCTTTCCCACTACTCGGTCTTGCAATCGACCGAATGTTGCATTTTTGCTTGTTAAAGACGTGTGGCTTGGGGGCTATGTAACATTGAAGACGCATTTTAGCCATATGGGGTCGCTTTATGACTTCAGACGTCGTTCAAAGTTCTCTCATGCCATCCCTCTTTGATTTTTCCAAGCCGTCACGTTATAATTTTCACATAATATTCCAGCTCTCTTAACAAGTGACGGTGTCACTTATTACTTCTTCAATTCTCCACTGAGTCGTCTCTAGTAAAATTTAGGTTGTTTTGGTATTTTCATTTGCAGGTGACGGCGTACCTTGTGGGTTGTGACACCGTCTGGTGCCTTTTTCAAGACTTTTCATGACTTTGTCATTTTCTTCACATTTTCATCCTTTTTCGTATAAATATGCATGATTTAACTATATTTTGCTTCCAAAGTACCTAAAAAGTTAAAAGGAACGAATTTAGGCAATATTTGATTATAAATACATTAGTTTAGGGCTTAAATGACCTCATAAAAATGTAAGTTTTAAATCCTTATCAAATATCCCTACACTTGGGATGTGCTTGTCCTCAAGAAAATGTGCTTTTATCTAATCAATTTACAAGTTAGTGGTCATTTAACATTGGTTTAAAATAATTTACAACAAAGACAAGCTCTACAATAGCCATAACAAGCACGGAAATTATACACTTGCACCTCACATATAGTGTTTGGATTCTCTCATCTCTCCGGTGTATAATGAGTATAACATTTATGGAAGTAGAAGATAACACTCTCTACCTGTCATAGCACGTAGATTACCATAGGCTTGAGACTAGATCAAACCTCCACCACTTTAGCGTAAGCACCTAAGATAAACTATCAAAGAGGGCGGGCTTTTGAAGGGTTGTAATGTTATGTGTAAGGGTATGGAAAAACACGGGTTTTTTGGATATGGGGGAATTTACTGATGGCAAGTCAAAATTCTAAGTTAATTACATGTAAAACGAGGTGTTGCTAAGCCAAGACTCGACTCTCTAAACTAACTCTTTTTGTATTTTTCTTGACACTTTCTTGACTTAAACATAAACAAAATATAAAGGATAGAGGCGGGATAATAGTCCGTATTTTTTTTTTACTTCCTACATTCTTACTCTACCATCGACAAAACATAATATCATAGCAAAGGGATTTATAGTAGCCTCCTTACACTTGAGGTTTTATTAGACTAAGCTAATGACCCGAATTGTGAGGATCAAAATATTTGGAGTAATTGATTACGTAGATATATGGATTTAAATTTGACATTCCTTTCCGTTACTCCATAAAATACTTGTAATACCTGAATTTCTAAAATTCACAAAAAGACTAAAATACCCTTATGGGTTGAGAGTAGAGACGAGAGCGAGATTCGATTATAGAGATCTTAGATTTATTTTGAAGTTTAGTTATTTATGTTCTCTCTTGAATATTTTTGTAAGGTTTTCGCTTTTGTTTAGTTATTAAAGTTCGATATGAAACCAGTATTGTGATATCTTTACCCTTGTCTGCCTGGGGTGTTACAATTTATGGTATCGTGAGCCCTAGGTTTAGGACCCTTAGAGCTTAGGCTATGACCTGTGAGGATTGGGTAGATTTAGGATTTCCTTCAGCATACTTTCTTTGCGTGCCCCTACCGTGACTTAGACTTTGCTAATAGTTGATTATCCTTTTAGATGGTTATTCCCGTCGCTCTAGTTCGTCGATAGGAGCAATCAAGGACCCGCTAGACAACCTAAGGAGAAGACGAGGTGGGTTGTTGTTGTTGCTAAGGAACATGTCACGAGGTTTGGTAGGTGTGGGCGAACCAATAAGAGGGTACGAGTTCCGGCTATATGTGGCCATGCACGATCGAAGAAGGCGACCTTGAAGGAAGTGGACGGAAAAGTAGTAGAGGATTATGAGACTAAGGTTGTGGACAACCAAGGTTTCACCACTACGTATCATGATAGGTGTCCCAAGTTCGTTGAAGATGAAGGAGTAGGACAGGCTGAGAGTCGCGATCTGTATGCTTTTGTGGATCGTGTGCCGGAGGAGGAAGAGAGGAAGCGAAAAGGTGGCTTTGCTAGTAACTTACTACCACAGCATGAAGGAAACAAGAACGGATGGATAAGCGAGGAGGAAGAGGAAGAAGAGGAACCCGAGGAAGAGTACGGTGGAGTCGAATTGGAGTCTACGACTACTAGTAGGTTCAATCCGACACAAGGATAGAATTTTGCTCCGATTAGTTGCCCTCGTTATGAGAAGTTTTGACATTGATTTTGGGTTAGGTCCTTTTGTTTCGCTTCGACGATTGAATCTTAGATTATTGAGTTTCATTTGGGAGTACATCTTTGACGATTTTGAAAATTTTGTTTGATTAATGGAATAAATCAAATTTGATAGTATAGTTCTGCTCGTTGTTTTCTTTACGATAGATTCGTTGAGTTTCCGTTAGCCCTCATCGGTTTGCCCGCTATGTATTTTCTATATGATGTTGTTTTATTATCGCTTGATTAGGTATGACCATTATGATGGTATACTCGTATGGTTTTGGCTGTTGTAGTAGGATTACTTGTTATCGTATATTATCTCTATATGGTGTGTTTTGCTCGGAGAATCGTTATGTGTTGTGTCATGACCCGAGACCAAGTATAGTGACAATAAGAACTTGTTATGTGATGCAAGTATTATGACCTTTGATCAACGTGATATACCGAGATCATATAATTTGAACTTATTGAAATTATATGACGCCCGGGAAATGCCTGTGGTCGATATGTGTATGGATTTGCCTTGTATCCGATATTTGGTACTTTTCATATTGGGTTGAGATTCAGATCGATTATGAGATTTTCGTCGGTATATGTTGCATATAAGTTTTGTACCATTGGGATCCGAAGTTGTTATTATCGTGTTAACCTATAGATTGTTATGCTCGCTTAGATCTGTATGTCTCCACATACTCCCGCGATTAGTAAAACGTTAGGATTCGTTCCATCTATGCATATGATAGTTTTCATCATTAGATACCTGTGTAAGTTAGAGCGTGTTTTTGAATTTTCTTTATCTCATCACTTACTGCTAATACTTTAATAAGTATACGATTAGCATTCGTCATATATTCCATGAAGTTTCGTAATCCACATTTGTCGCCGTACTATTTCGTCTTGCTCAATTTCGAGGACGAAATTTCTTTTTAGAGGGGAAGAAATTGTAATACCTGAATTTCTAAAATTCACAAAAAGACTAAAATACCCTTATGATCAAAAGTAAGAATAATTAAATAAACAGAATACCAAATGAGCTATGTAAATTCAGAAACTTATAAGAAATATCACATATGATCCAAATAAATATTGAATGACTTTGTAAAGTTAATTTTATAGATTATAATTTTCTAAAATCATTATTGTATTTTATATAAATAACCGAATATATTAAATAGTTTTATAAAAGAATATAATTAGTAAAAGCCCAATATAAATTTATATTATTAAGAGTCCATTTATTTTAAGTCCAATACATTATAAAGCCCACAAGGAAAAATT
Organism: Chrysanthemum lavandulifolium; assembly: GCA_022545495.1. Classification (NCBI taxonomy): domain Eukaryota; kingdom Viridiplantae; phylum Streptophyta; class Magnoliopsida; order Asterales; family Asteraceae; genus Chrysanthemum; species Chrysanthemum lavandulifolium. Next base: position 132,212,676 of record CM040240.1, on the reverse strand, counting down.
ATAAATCCTATTTAAACCTATGATTCGGTTCACATTTATCCCTAAATACCGATTTACACCAAACCGACTTCCAAAACCCTTCACAATTCGATTTCTAGTTTCCAGAGCTTGAGACCAATTTTCTTGGAGAAGATTGAAGGTAAAGAAGGTGGGAAAAATAGTGTTCGAGTTCCTAAGTTGCTGTTTTGAGCGTGGGTAGTTTTAAGTCGATTAGGGTTTCGACAAGTGAGGTTTTTGTGCTTCCTTTGTTCTAACGATCCAAGCTCATTAAGGGTAAGTTCCTAATGTTGATTTCAGTCCTATAAGTCATATGGAACACATAAAAATTAGCCATGCATGTTTAATATGTCGTATGGAATTATTTGGAATCTAAAACCCTAAAAAGCGTATACAAATAACGAATGGGTGTATAATATTTTTAGAGATCATGAATTGATTTTTCCAGAAGCTATTATATGATATAAGACCTGAATAAAATACATATTTGTGAATTCGAAGCTTGTATGAATTGTTTTGAGTTTTATGGTTCGATTAAACATGGAAAAAGGAAGGTTTTTAAAAGGGACGATTAGGGTTTTCATGAACTAGGGTTTCCTTGTAATCATTGAAGGTAATTAATGAATTAGTAATGATGAGCTAATGATTGGTTTAACCTAGGTTTAGGGTTTGCACTTGAATTATGTCTATTCGGATTTAAATAAAAGTTTTGGGTTGGTTTTGTAAATTATGAAACTTAAAGGTTATTTTTGTAAACAGTAAAATACTTGTACTAAACGTATAAAAATAAGTGTGGGGGTTAAACATGTAATTTTGGATATTTTAAGGGCCATTCAAATTGTATTTAATTTATTAAGGTACGTTTTGTAAATTCTAAAACCTTTTGGGTTAAAAGTGTAAAATATGATAAAGTAAGGTTAGATTGTGAAATTAAAGATGTCAAGGGTGTAATTTGTAATTCTGAGTAATTATGGGTTCAACAAGTGTAAATTGATTTTTGTAGAGACACGCATGAGTTAAGTTAATTTCGGTTTGTTATCATTTACGTTCTAGGTTAAATTGGGAAATCATTAAAAGAAGTAATATGTGAATTAAGGCGTATTTAGTAATATTTAAAGAGTATGGGAAACCCTAGAACCTAAATAGGAAGTTGGTGAATTAATGAGGAATATTCTAAAATGTTGTAATTCGTCTGTCACTAAAATGAGAATATTCTGACAACTTTAAAAGTATTAATACGATAAATCCGTTATAATATTAATGATGCTAATAAATATTAAATAAATCATAATCCGTGTAGATTCGTTGGAGGAGACGCGACGTTACATCTTCATATTCCTACATTCGTTACTTTTCTCTCAATTGCTTTAAGGTATGCGGATATTCATCTTACCTTAAGACACTTATGTTATCGTACATATATTCGACCTTCTTAGTAAAGGTTCCTTCGATGTTCTTTCGTTAGTCTTTCCATTTTACTTATTAGGGTTTCCAATGCCATTGCTATGAACCCTTTCCTGATTGTGTGATTTGTTGCTTATCTGAACTTATGTTTTATGGAACTATGAGATACCTGACTTAACTGTATGTTAGAAAGACTTTGATATGTGTAATTGATGCACCTTATTATGTTTGAGTATGAACCTTATGATATGAGATATTGATACGTTCCTTGCTGAACCATGTGTTTGAATAAGACTTACGTTATAATTGAACTTTTGTCCGACTGAGTTAGTTTGACACCGAGCCAAATATTTCACTAGTCATGGGGTTCCATGTCCGTATCGATGATGCACTCGATATGACTCAGGCGATAGAGTGATGTTACGCCACGTCCCTTATCTGTTATTTGTTATGAGCTCGGTTGGTATTATATTACCTATATATATGCGTGGGCGTATGGATGCATCCTAGATCCGATCGTTATCCGATATGATTTGTCCGGTGAATGATGTCGGTATGCGATCGGCTTCACAACTTCGGGAGCTAGCTACTCCAAATTATTTTCGAGATTATTTTCTATATATGTATGATGTTTCGATATGATATGTTCGGGCTCGAGGTAGTTAACTAAATATGTATTTGTATTGCTATGTTAAGTTCGATTATGATTTGGTGTGTTCAAGTGTTTATGATTATGTCTTTGGGTTATTATATGCTATTATATGTGTTTATGCTTTTGTATGTTTATGTGACTACAAATCGCTATGCTAACATATGATTAATATGTTAAAATATGATTCGCATGTCTTGTCATCCGATATTATGTTAGTTTATCGTTATATGGATTCGTTAATGCGTGAGATGAAATGCTAGTATGAAAGTGAGTATTCTATAAGTTTCGTATGTATAATTTGTTCGATTAATTTTGGGAAACTTTGTTTATACGTTAGTGTTTTATTGCCTATGTGACCGCCATGTTAAGTTCTCGCTTATGCTAATATTTGATCCGGGAAATGGTTCAATTTATGATGCAGTGCGTTAACTTGATAATTGCTATGCTATGTCTTTTGCTTATTTAGTTATAGTTTGTCTACTATGTTTCTATTTGTTTGTGAGGCTGCCATGTTTTGACCTGCTATTTCATTGTTGCTTTAATGTTTTAAATGTGTTAGGTGAAGATTAATTAATTTGTGAATGCCATGTTTATTTGTTGGTAACTGTTTTGTTAGTCATTAGACTCTTCGTTTGGTTTATAAGTAAATGGTTTAACTGTTATGTGGTTGTTTGGATTTCTGTATATTTGTGCTTCCGCAGAATCCTAAAAGATCCTTCGTTATTATTTCATTTTATTTTCGTTATTCGTATATTTGTTTTGTTTAGCTTTTGTTTCGTTATATCTGTTCACTGGGCTTTGTAAGCTCAGCCGCACTTTTCTTTTCTCGGCGGGTATTAAGCGTTCAAGATAAGTTTATGGGATAGTCGATCCGGGTTGAGAGTAGAGGCGAGGCGAGATTCGATTATAGAGATCTTAGATTTATTTTGAAGTTTAGTTATTTATGTTCTCTCTTGAATATTTTTGTAAGGTTTTCGCTTTTGTTTAGTTATTAAAGTTCTGATATGAAACCGTATTGTGATATCTTTACCCTTGTCGGGTCGGGGTGTTACAATACTACTTAACCCATGAGTCCAAATCGTCTCAAAATTGTATTTACACAAGATATGACTCGACTTAGCAACCATGTAATCAACTAGATAATTGAACTAAGGGTTTAACATAGTACAATAAATGCACTAAAGATGAGTGCATACAAGGAAGGCTAAGGCGATTTGGGTGTAACATTTGGGATGGATTGTAAATAATGCTCTTCATTGATATTCTGAAAACCGGAACATCACGAGAACCGCAAAAAGATAGGCTCTGAGGGGTTAACTAGGGGTATCATGTACTAAAAATAAGTACATCGCAAGGGTGTGGGGTAATTACTCAACTGATGTGGCCAATATAATCATTTAAACATGTTTCAAACAAGGGTTATCCTAATACCTCTTATCATTTAGTAACTCTTAACTACACGAATGTAGTCTCACTAGCGATCTCGGAATGCATTGATGTGTGCTTAAACACACATCATTTTTTATCTAATAAATATGCCCAATCGGACTAATAACCATTAAATATGTCAAATTATATTGCAAATATGTTGGATATGTGTTATTATGTCTTGCAGGTACAACCGTACAAGGGTTTGAAAACAAAGCAAAAACAGTGATTTTTGGATGAGTTTCGACGACGTTTCGCATTTTTCGAAGCTCAAACGAAGTCGTAAAAATTATCTGAGCACACCATTGGAAAGAGCACGAAAAATGAGTTCGACGGTATTTTTATTTAAATTTTAGCAATCCATATTGACCCTTAATTTGGCAGGTCAAAACTGCCATTGACCCTTTAATAGTAATATGAATTGGGCCAGATATTGTGATTGCTTATATAGAACCAAACGCACCAATATAATTGAAACTATGCCCAGCGCATCTAGGAATAGCTTCACTTACAACTCAACGCACCCGGGTTCGACCCCCATCCGGTGCAAGTTGGGGTAATATTGCTAGTGCCACGTGGCACCATCTGAGTGGTCCACGTGGCAACCCGATCGGACCCAGACCCGACCGACCGAACCGACTCCTGACTCATTGACTTTGACCGTTGACGGTCAACGCGTTGGCCAGCCACGTGGCTTGCCACGTCACTACCAGTTGTCCAATGACATCCTGCCATGTGGCGGCGGCTGGCGGCGCAATAAATGTTGTACGGGTTTCAATGATTGCAGGTACTTTGGCGGCTGGCGAATAAGATCGCGACACGTGGCGGCGACGACAATGATTGGTACGAGGATCAGAGAAGGTTCTGGAAGCGGCGGCTGGCGAATATCATGATGACACATGTCATTCCGTGTGAAACTGCAGTTGTGTGCGAGTGAAAGACCAATTTGCCCCGACTCCAAGTAGGCTTTATATAGCACCATATCTGCTCATTCGGACGGATGCTTCACACCAAAATTCACACACACATAGGATAGTATTGTTTAGTAGTAGTAGTAGTAGTATTTAGTAGTTTGTAGCTTATTTTATTTAGCTTATTGATAAGGATTTAAAACATACGTTTTATATAGCACCATATCTGCTCATTCCGGATGGATGCTTCACACCAAAATTCACACACACATAGGATAGTATTGTTTAGTAGTAGTAGTAGTATTTAGTAGTTTGTAGCTTATTTTATTTATCTTATTGATAAGGATTTAAAACATACGTTTTAGGGGTCATTTAAGCCCTAAATGGTGTCGCGTGTCAGACTTTCAGGTTTGACACATCATTATCACGTACCAAATTGAAACACTTGTAAAAGTTCGTTACATTTTTACAACTTAAAAAAGTTCCGTACTAAATCGGTACATTTGAAAAAATACATTGCTATTCTTCGACAAAATCCCTATTTTATTTAGCAAAGATAAGATACAATGAATAAATATGACGTGAACGTCCAATTGTCAATGGATTATTTTGGTTATGTCACTAACAATTATAGAGGTCTCAAGTTGGCCCACTAAGGTTTTCTTAAAGTGCTTTTGGGGGAGGGGATGTTTGGCTATCAGAGGTCTCAAGTTCGAATCTTATCCGAGACTTTTATCCCGTTAGGCGATAAAAGAAGTAACAGACGGATCTCAGGTCAGTATACTGTCTAATTCAATATCACTGCTGGACCTGGACCTGAACCACTAACAATTAACAAACCGTTCATAAAAATAAAAAATAAATAACAATTATGATTATCTTTTCATAGCTTGCAAAGTATAATCATAAGCAAAGTATAATCATAAGATTGCTAATGGAAACATTACTTTTTTTTCTGTAACAAAGTTGCCTAAGAGCTTTGGTAAGATTGTCATAAACCTTATAGTAATTCAACATCGGTATTTAGCCACTAACTCTATATTATCATTTTGCTCGTGATTAAAATGTCGGACATCAACCCGAAAACTTTCCTGGTATATTTATAAGATGATGTGTTTTAGAGATTTTATTAGATAAGGAAAAAAGAAATAAAAAAGCAAGAATCAAATCAAGGAAGTTGAAGATGGTGTGTACAAAAACATAAATAGTTAAAAAGATATGTTACATCAAAAAAAAATCACAGTAATAAGGGGACGTGTTTTTATTGGTGGTTTACTCAATCAAAATATGTCACCCCATTTTTGTAGATATTTCTTTGTGGTTCTTTTATGGATATAGCATAACTCATAGTTAAATACCATGATGTTATGCGGGTCATTAACCAATTAAGTTAACGGTCGTTAGGGATTAAAATGAATGGTGTACGTGTACATAGTTTCAAAATTGCATTAAATTAAAATATTAAAATTAAAGTAAGAAAGTAAATTGCATTTTTGGTTTATGTGGTTTGGTTAAATTGCAGGTTTGGTTTTTATTTTTTGAAAGTGCAATGACAGTTCTTATTTTGAAGTTTAATTGCATATTTGGTCCTTTGACAAAGTTAAATGACTAAGTTATGTTTTGTCTTCTTCGGAAGAAGACAAGGTAACTTGATCATTACACATAGACCAGGGATCGAAAATGCAATCAAAACTTTAAGACCAAAATGCAATTTACTCTTAAAATATAGTAATAAACACTGGTTGTAAATATTAAAGCATCAAAACAAAGCCCATTAGGCATAATATCATCAAATTGGAGTTAGAAAGAAAGAAATTCAGAATGGACATAATATCACAACTCCAAGAACAAGTAAACACAATTGCAGCAATTTCCTTCAACACATTCGGCACTTTGCAAAGAGACGCCCCTCCTGTTCGTCTTTCTCCTAATTACCCTGAACCCACACCCCCACCGCCACCCCAGCCGCCACCGCCACACCCGCCGCTAACGGCGCCGCCACCACTGAAGAATCACCCAACAACAATAATAATATATCTGAAGTTCCCAAGGTTCTTAGTTCTGAACTTGTTAAAGCTGCTAAACAGGTGGGTGGTTATATAAAATTTTCTTGATTTGTTTTTTATATTGTTTTGGTTTCTGGGTTCGTTATTAAGTGGTGGACTATTAGTATTTTTCCACTATGATTTTTAGTTGACCAAGGAGGATACCACTGCTTTCCGGTTTGGGGCCGTTACAAGAAAGATTATTGGGTTTGATGGTTTGATGAGTTTAAGGTTGTTTAGTTTATTTAGTGATGTTGGAAATGTTGTTTTGTTATGGTTAGCGCTTATGTTATATAAGTTGTTCGAAAAAGTCTAGATGCTAATTGTGACAGACGAAAAGTTTATATAGGGTTGTAACTCTTATAATGCGTAGCTTCCATAAAAGTCACTTCCATAAACCATGTTTGGATTTGTGTTTTTAAGTGATTATTGTGAGTTGTGACTCGAGAATTGGGATCAGTTAATGTCCATCCAAAGACGTATCTAGGAAATATGATTGTTCAAAAAGATTATTTCTTTTCATTTTGAAGAATTGATTTTATGCTGTATTGGTTATTGGGTTGGTTATTAAAGTGGAAAAGATTATAGGGTTTGTTGTTTTGATATATAAAGTGGCTGTTTTTTGTTTCCTGGTTTGATATTTATAAGTTTGTTGTTGTGGATGTGTTTTGTTTAGTTTAGTGACGTTGGAAAGGTTGTTTTCTTATGGTTAATGTCTATGTTTTGTGAGTTATGCTACTTTGAATTGTGAATTTAAAATTTGATAGAAGAAATTGGGATGATAATGGTAACAATTGTGATCTTTCTCTGATAGAAGAAAAGTATACATGTTCTGGATGCGCGTTTTAAAGTGATTATTGCAAATCGAGAATTAGGAGTGGATATTTAGCTCTTCTAGTTTTGATAGTTGGGTTCTTTTTACGCGTACCTCAGTAGTCAGTTTAGTGCTGATATAAACACCTCCTTTGGAATTAGGATTCTTTGGGCTCTCTAGTGCTGTGCTAAGCCAACACCTTGTCTCGTCCAAGCCTAAACATGTATGTGTCTAGTTTCTGTTAGGCCCTATTCACTTCTGACATGCTCATTCATTTTCCATCTTGCGGGACTATCTGCCTTTCCCCTTAGATAAAGGAATTGGGCTTCATAGATACGTTTTCATTTTTTGTCACATGATATAAATGAGACGCGTATTATGAAAGGTTAAATTGCAGAAACAATTAGGACATGCTAGAGTTATTTATTTGCATCGTAGTTCTCGTCGCAAGATGTTGAATGTGAAATATAAAGATACTTCTATACATTTGTGAATAATGCCGTTAACTATCATGCTCCCCGTATAGCACTTCTCCATCGTCAATAAGTTTTTGATCTGCCGATTAACATAGTATATGTTGTTACATGTGTAGTTTGATGCACTAGTAGCTGCCCTTCCTTTGTCAGAAGGAGGTGAGGAAGCTCAACTAAAAAGAATCGCAGAACTTCAGGTATAATTTTTACACTGTTACTCCATGCTGCCTGTTCTCCAAAATAAGCATCATAGGCAGTTGGCAAATTTACATATAAGTATGGTCACGCACGTGCATTACCCATGAAAGATCTCATGTTATGTAGTGTAGAAAAAAAAGAAAAAAGAATTAAGTTTGGTATTGCAGTGAAGCCCGTTATAAGTATCTATTAAGGTAGTTCATACTGTCATCAAATTTTTTTGATCGGTCATACTCTAAAATGTAATAATACATTTCAGAATGATTTAAGAAGAACTACTTCTCATGAATAAAGAAATTTGTCTGTAGGCTGAAAATGATCTTGTTGGTCAAGAACTTCAAAAGCAACTTGAGGCTGCAGGTTAATCACTTCTCCCCATATTTATCTCTGCATGGATTACAATTTCTTTCTGTTTTCTTATTGCCCATGGCTCACCATTTCGGTATTTTAGGGTTATGCTTAAAATCACTTTGACAATCTCTGAATCTCAACTTGTTGTAAGCTCTGAAATATTTGACAACTACATTTGACTATAGGGCTAGTTTGCTATAGTGAGAGGATTCATATAATCGCATTTGGTCACTATAGGTTGCTCTTTGATCAGATTTTGTGTGAAGATATATAGGTTACAATTGGGTGTTTGGTTGGTAGGGTAGTGGTTCAAAATACTGAGTTGCATTTGTCTTTCCAAAGTGATTATACCAATTTTCTGAATTAGATGTTCTCATTTACCTTTAGAAAATTAATTTTCTTGCAGCGACTTCTTACTAGTATCTACGTACCTGATTTAAACCGACCTCGAAAATCAGATGATAGAAAACAGTTCGAGCACTGTAACTGAATATTTGTGCGACTTTGGAGAAATTATAATAGTCTTGTCAAACTTTGCACATCTGATAGCCTTGTTAAACATCTATACTCAAACATTTGCTTTTGCTCATCGCTTGAGGTCGTAATACCTGTAGGTTGTGTGGATTTGGTACAGAAATTAGCAGAATTTAAGACTGGTTAAGGGTCAATTTTGGCAGGTTGGCCTTTTAGCGGATATTTTACTTTCCTAATCATGTTCTGATGCAGTGCCAACAAATTTAATTACAATAAGTCGGATATTTTACTTTTCTAATCATGGTCAGTATATATTGGTTTGTGGTCGGATTTTGTAGAAAAATTGTAGAGGTGTGGCGAGTGGGCCGGTCAAGCGGGCAGTTAGTAGGTCAAATAAGACCGTTTTAAAACCTCGTCTGTTTTTAAAGGGATTATTGCAACTTCTTGAATTAGATAATCCTTCTCCACACACTTTCTAAAAGTAATTTTCCTGCAGCAACTTCTCACATTTTTTCGATCTGATTTATTTGGTCATAACATATTAAATGATTTTAATATGAATACACTCCTATTGTATTTTAGCATCCAAAGTGCTTCGATTTTCAAACAAGGAGAACATTCGCTTTTGATCGTTGTTACTAGCAAAATGGGTGGGTTGTGTTGGATCGGGTAACGGTTTGAATAGGGTGGATTTTAAAACGTGTTAAAACAGGGGAAGGGTCAGCTTGAGTAGATTACCCCGTTGGGGGAAATTCCCTTCATCACATTTTGATTTATTGCAAAATTTAAGTATGACATAAAATTTGAATTCTTTGCAGTCAAGGTTTCTGTTTTGATTTTTTTTTTGTCGTGCTTTACTTTGCTCTCTGGATTTTCACTTAACTTAAGATGTATATTCAAATTTAAAAAAAAAAATGTATATTCAAATAAAAAAAAAAAAAAAAAAAAGTAATTGGTTGGGAAAAACCAAGGTCTATGGATATAACAATGATGAAGGATCACAAACTGTGGTAATGAACTGAATGACAGAAGGAATTGAAGAACTATATATTATCATCAATTATTATGTTTTCTTTAACATCGCCTTCTCTATAGCTAATGAAGCTAATGTTATTTGCCCTCCACGTAACGTATGTCTTGATACGCTCCTCCTTGATTTTTTTTCATCGAACCATGATATATGTTCTTTTTCTTGTTTTTCTTGGATGAGATATTGTTTTGCTTGTTTGTGTGAAAGAGAGGAGAAAGGTGTTAACTGCCACTGATGATGAAAGATTAAATATGAGTAAATTAACATTCTCTCTCGAAAAAGGAGAACTTTTTGATTTTCTCTGTCTGAAATCAAAAGTTATGCTGAAATGTGATGTTTCTTGATGTCTTGGTGTGGCATTGTGTTAATCTGTTTAACCTAAAGGCATATTTAGAGGCTTTATATTCTGTACAAAAGTATCAGTTAAGTAGGGCTTTTTATTACTGCTAATGGATCAAATGAATGATATAAAAAAGAATAGCTAAAAGGAACCGTTTAATAAGGTTACAAAGTGTTCCTAATTGTATTCAAATGCTTACGGTCTTTTAAATGGTGTTATCACATATTGAATGGTGTTTGTCAAAAGATTAAATTGTATGAAAGTAATAAAAACATGGGCAAATGACAAAAAAATGCATCGAACTTGACATTTTATGTGATTGTGTGTAATAACTATTTTTTCTTATTGTATGTCGATCTTTCAAATTTGGATCATTACGTGTATTTTGTGACTATTCGCCATGTAAAATGACCATTTACCCTTCGAAATTTGAAAAATTAAGGGTAAAATGGTCACAAAATCACACAATAATCGAATTTTGAAAGTTCATACACACAATAAGAAAAAAAATAGTTGGCTACACACAATCGTAAAAAGTGTCAAGTTCGATGCATTTTTTTGTCATTTGCCCTAAAAACATTAGCGGGTTAACCACATCCATAGTGACCTGTACTGAATTGATACTGACCCATTTTGACCCATCACATGTCCTGATCATTTTGCCACATCTAGGTAAAGTCTGCAAGACAATGTGTTAAGCTAACTTTTAGGTTGTAAATTGACATCTTTGGGGATGAAGTGATTGGGACTTGGGAGTTGGGAAGATGATATTTTGACAGCAAGTTGGGACTTGGGAATACTAACTTTTGTCAGCTATAAAACGAGTACTCCCTCTTTACCCTTAATATCACGATAATTGACTCGTTGACGTGTCTCTTTGAATTGCAATGTTCTGTATGTTAAATCTAACAATTTATGGATTGTTATCATAATAAGCATGCAGTTTAGAAGATCTTTTTTGTCTCTGCACAAACATCTCTTGTATGTGCTGCCAAACTTGGAAATTTTTTTCTTGGTACTACTAGAAACTAAAAGTAAACTAATTAGGAAAACCCCGCATCAAATTAGTAATCGGAAAATGCTTTTTAGGCATGAATGATGGGCATAAGAAAAAGTTGAAAGGAACTCCTTTTTATAGTGTCTAACATAACAGTATATAGAGAATGTGGTTTTCTGATTTAATTATTTTGAGATGTTATTGTCGATATCAGAGAAGGAATTGAAGCAAGTGCAGGAGCTGTTCAATGAAGCTGCAGATAACTGTCTCAATATGAAGAAGCCAGACTCGTGATTATTGGAATCTTTGTATCTTTTTGTATTTGTGTAGGTAAAATGTTCACTTTAGTGGTTACTTGTTGGATTCATTATCAAATTAAAGCTGATTAACCATGACATTTGAGTGGAAAAGGACCTTCTTCTTTAAACTTGGTTCAATTTGTTATGGACTTTCTGTTAAAACATGTAGCCAAAAGGCCTACAAACTGAGCATTTGGCTCCCATACTGTTCCTCAGGTCATGTAATGGAACCAACTCAAATTCGGAGGATTTGGAGCTTTTGGTTTTCAAAGTTGAAAACATAACTGAATATATATACAAGATAACAATGTGCAACACGTATTTTTCCTAGCACTAAACTTGCATAGATTAGCAGTGCACAAGCTGAACGTTCAGTGAACATTTAATGAACTGTTCAGTAAAAAGTTCATTTATGTTCGTTTATTTATTAAATGAACGAACATGAACCATATTTTACGTTCGTTTAGTTAAATGAACAAACATGAACAAAAGTCGCGTCCGTTTATTTATGTTCGTGAACGTCCGATTATGCGTTTGTTAACGTTCGTTTATATTCATTTATTTATTTATATTTGTATCTCATATCTTTTAATTGTATAATTTTAAAATTGGTTTGTTTAAACAAAACAACGCTTATAAAACAATATATCATGCATAATTAGTAAAGTTTATGTTTGTTTGTCTATGTTCATTTATGTTCGTTCGTTTACCGTTCGCATAATTAGTAAAGTTTATGTTTGTTTGTCTATGTTCATTTATGTTCGTTCGTTTACCGTTCGTTTAGTGTCTTAATGAACGAACATGAACAACTCATTTTTTTAATAAACCAACATGAACAAGAAAATTCGTCCGTTGAAACGTTCGTGTTCGTTTATATGTCTGGTTAAAGTTAAATGAACGAACATGAATTAAGGCTCGATTCGTATTAAATGCGGTTTCTTTATGACCTACACAACATATATACAAGATAAGGAACTGGTGACATCACACAAAGCCCTTTTCTAACAACAGTCTAGTTCTTGTCGCGATTCTCGATTTTTGGTCGTTTCTTAAACTCTACATTCATCATACTAGTCATGCATGGGTTTTGCATTTCACATTAAAGCGTAAATTTTATATTAAATAAGCGTTATCGCGTGAGTTATTATTTTGAATATTTAATCGATACTTCCAAAATGATCCGATATATTTTATACTTACATTTAGTTTATAAAACTATATTTTGAGTTTACATAGTGTTTTAAATTTATTTAGTATATAAATTGTTAAATTTATATCATTCTGACGTTTTCTTAAAAACTACACGATAATTATTTTATCACTCAAATTGTGCAAGAAATATATTTTTACAATTTTTATGATCTTAAAATATTTTACTTTGGTCAATTAAAATTTATTTGATGCTAAAACTACTTTAAATACACAAGTTACAAACTATCCTTACTTAAATCCCTTTTACTTACATTTTATATACACATTTTATACATATACATAATAAAAAAAAAATATTGTGAAACACAATCCCCCCATATCCGGCCATGGGGGGAGGTAGTCAAAGTGGTTAGATTTTCTTTCTACAAAACTAAATCTATACATTTCCTTCATTCATTCAATCTCATAATTCAACAAGTAATAAAAAGTGTTCTCTCCTCATTGTTTCTTCCTCTTCAACCGGTTCTACCAAGGGTTAACCAAGGGATCATCAAAAATTTTCAAAGCTCAAGTATTTACAATCTAGATCACACTCTTGTTTAGGTTTTGAAATAAAAACCTAGGGTGTTTAAGTTAAACCTTTGTTCTTTGCACCTCATCATATTAACTTGTAAGCATATCACTTCATTTTACATCTTTCCTTTTCATTTCATAAGCATTTTATCATTTTCATAGCAAGCATGCAAGACTTATGTTGATTTATACCATTTTTATATGATTTTTAGTGTTATATATATATAAAGGTCATCCTATAATTATTCCCTTGTTAGTTATTGGTCTTGATGATGTTTAGGAACCCATGACACCCTAAGAAGGTGTATGGTAGGATTAGATTAGCTTTGGAGTTGATTTGAAGGGATTGGAATAGGTTTAGTACGAGAAAAACTATTTTGGATAAGTATTAAAAGTGGTCATTCTTATTTTGTTTTCTGGAAAATCCGACTGATGAGGCACAATTTTGGCCTTGATATTTAGAAAATATACTTTAAAGCGAATCCGTGGCGCTTGAGCGGATTAAAGCGGAGTTATAACGAAGAAGTTATGAATTTTTCAAGTTTGACGACGAAATATATATTTTACGAAATTTCAGCAACCTATTTTAGTTTTGTACAGTCGAAAGCGAGCCTTAAGCTTTACAAATTATTTCGACTTATCAAAATATATTAGTATACTTTGATACGAAGCTAAGGACGTATAAAAGCGTGAAAGCGGTTTGAAACGACTAAGATATACACGTTTTCATAAAATTGCCGTAACTATTATTTTTAGAAAAACTATATTATTTTTTCGAGACAAGTGTTACGGTAACTAAAATGACCATGTTGGAGGCTGTTTTTAACGATGATGTGGAACTTTTGTAGAAGTGTCTTCTAATAAAATCGAGATCACGAGCATATTTTTCAAAGCGACCAACCGTTTGTATAGCGGAGTTGTAATAAATTATTCTGATCGCTTAAACTTTGCGAAACTCACTTTTTACACAACATTTGGACAAAATCACCATCTTTAACCTTTATTATCTTTATGTTCGAGACCTCTATGATGAAAACTCATGTACTAAAACTTCTAGATTTTGATACAAGCTTTCCAAAACCGTCGAGTTCGTTTCCTAACGTTCGACGTACACCATTTTACGACTAGTTTTGCGAAGCCATTTTTGTCACTTTCATGAAATTTCCGACGACATTATTTTACGACGAAAAGTTAAAATTTCACAATAAATCATTACGAAACTATTGTAGGATGACATTTTGACGAAAATACTTGCAAAGTAATTTAAGAATGGTCAAGACGTCAAAAGAGTATTTTTAAACGATAAGTATTATTTTCAAAACTCACAAATGGTATAAATAACATACGGAATGTATGCATAACATTACATCATAACTCATTACGTATCATATCATTCACAATAGGTCAAGGTTAAAGCATCACACTACATCTCGGTGTACTCGCTCTTGTCATCATACCAATTTATCAAGTGAGTTTTCATAGCCCACTTTCTATTAATTGTTTACAAACTTTTGGGGAGATACATGCTCAAACTATTTTCATTTACTTTCACAAGTACTTTAAACTCTTACATATTATTATGAGTTCATACCCGCTTTTACTCATTTAAATTCTTATAAACTATTTGGGGCGAGATATATGCTTATTTATCGAAACATTTAAACTCTTTGCCAAACAACATTAACTATGCTTTAGACTTGATTCGTTTTATACTTGATTGGGTTATACTTGATTTCATATGCATACTTGGAACAAACATACAAGAATTAGTGGCTCCAAATTAAGTTGTTGGAAGGCTATTAATTTACAAACATACAAGAATTAGTGGCTCCAAATTAAGTTGTTGGAAGGCTATTAATTTACAAACATACAAGAATTAATGGCTCCAAATTAAGTTGTTGGAAGGCTATTAATTTACAAACATCCCAATATTTTTATGTTGGAAGGCCATTTTTATGGATACATTAGCGTGGCGTTGGAGGAACATCCAACACGAGTTGTTGGAAGACCCTATGGTGACATTTATACTTTTAACCATCTTAATGTGCATATACATGATTGTCATACTATTTTAGCGGTGGGTTGTAAACACAGGTTGCAAGTTTTGTATGGCGGGACTTGGGCGAGTGGATTCTGATGCCTTTGCTTTGTGAACTATTCTATGTGACCAAAAACTTAGACTTTGTTGCATGAGCGTTCTTTAAAGGCTTTATATTCAACTGAACTCTATGAACTCACTCAACCTTTGTGTTGACACTTTTTAGCATGTTTTATCTCGGTACCTAAGGCATTCACTTCATGGCATGCATATGGACATATCATAGAGTCGTGGTGACGGCGTCTCACATGGGATTTATACACTTTAAAAACATCGTTTGGCTTGTATCAAACCTATTTCGCATACGTTGATTTTCATTTGTGAACTACATTTTGTAAACTCGATTATTTTACTTAATCAAGCGATGTATTTTCAAACGACACTTTAGGTCGTTCGATATAACTTGTAACTTTGATCTTATGCGGTCCTTGATGAGTGTGTAAATACTCATCATTTTGTACAAAATAAGCTGCAAATTCATCGAAAACACTCGAAACACATCAAAATGATCAAAATATCACAAATCGGTGTTTTATGTGTTTTAAATGCAAAAATATCAAAATCGGATGAAAACATATCAAATTTGCAAAATTGCGGTTTAGTCCCCAGTTTCAAAAATTGTCAAAAATAGTCCACGAGTCAAAATTTCAAAGAAAAATCATCAAAGGTCCTTTTAAATCATAACTTGTCAAATTTGGTCCTTTGGTGAAAAATGTAAAAGTTTTGAGAAAACTACAATTTGGTCCTTCAAGTTTGCAAATTGGCATAAATGGCCCTGGTAAAATTGAAAATGGCAAATTTGGTCCTTGTAATGTCAACACTTGCCAAATTCAGTCCCTAAAACACTTTTGCAAAATTACAGAATTGGTCCCTTAGTTTTGTGAAATTGCATATTGGCCCTTGTGTTGTTACTCTTCCAACCGGACCCTAATTAAGACCCTTGGCCCAATCCATTTACCCAGCCCAATACTTATTACCCGAATCCAACCCAACCCTGTGATATTAAAACCCGGTCAAAATGGGTTTGACCCATCCCATTCCCTCTCTCATTCACATGATCACCATTTCCATCATTCCATTGCCTGCATACCTCCTGATCACACTCAACCTCCACCATTATCATCCCTATCCCCCCCCCTCCAAACACTAAGAGCCAAGGATGCATTTAATGCTCCCCATACCTACCCTGCTCAAGCTACAGCTATTAAACCGGATTTGGCGCCAAAATGTTTTAAATGGCCAGGATCAATTTCAATGATCCAAGGGTCATTTTTAGTGCTGGGATATGTCCAAGAAAGTGAGAGAAGCAGGCCTGGGTGTATAAAAAGCCAAGAGAAAGCATCAAGGAAGACTTAGCTTTTATTTTTCTTTCATAAATGTCGTTTTTAGTTTAACTTATCTTAAACTAGTTCTCATATGTACTTGTAAGCTTATTTGTATTCAAAAAAGATATTTAAGTGTTTTACAACTTAGTTCAAGCACCAATTTTAGTTAATGTTCAATATTTACATTTCATGTCCACTGTTAAGATTTTCATCTTCAAACTCCTGTTCTTAAACCTCTAAAAGTTTAGTTTCAGTATCAAACTAGTTTATAGAAGCTTATTAAAGCTTTGTACAAGCTTGAACTTCAGTTTCAGTCATTTTTGGACCTTGGTCAATATAAGTCAACACAAGCAGAAAATGGTGCAGAAATGGTACAGGGTTGATGCAGGTTTGGAAATGGGGTGATTTACAGTGATTTGGGTTGGTTTAATAGATTAGTGGTTCTTGTTTCAAATTTGGCTAGCCATAGTGGCTTGGACATGTTGTAAGTGTTATTCAAGTTTTTATGCATAATTTGTATTTGTAGCCTAAATCTGTCTAAACCTGTTCTATCAGTAGTAAATCAGTCATATTAAAGTAGTTGGATCATAAATATAAGCTGTTTCATTGTTCAAATCTGTTTTGAGATTAAATCAGTAACAATAGGGGTGTTTGGTTTTACTGTACTATCTGTCACATTGGTCTATTCAGTAATCAAGTTTTAGTGGTTCATGCTCATTAAGTGTATTTGAGCTCATTTGAGTCTCTGGTTTGGTATACAAAACCACAAAAGTCAAAATTGATCTTAAATTCCTTTTAACTGTCCACTGTTGAGAATTGAGATTAGCAGGCCATCATTTTGTGTTTAGAAACCCATAAACTTGCTTTCATTATACTTAATACATCTTATAACATCCATCTCAGCCATAAAATTTGATCTAAAGTTCGAATTAGTCAAAGTTCATTATATCTTCAAAAGTCAAAAAGTTAAAAAAGTGGTTTTAGGCTTAGATAGAAGGATTTTTCTTGAACTAATGTTTGGGTCTTAATCGGAGAGTTGGCATTTCAAAAGCTCATTGGTGCTCTTTCTTACCATCAATTTATCTGATTTTTACAAATTTTATACAAGCTCCAAACAAGCTAATCTTTCTGGCCAATAGTGCCCTGCACCACAGATCAGTATATGCAGAGGTTTTCCTCAGTTTTGTGCAGGTGTGTACAGAGCTCATAAGAGCTCACCATGGTCTGGTTTTTGGTGAAAGTGTAGCTGGCCAGGTGTTTAGTAGGACTGCACTAGTGGTTTTCTGTTTTGCTTATTGAATAAGCTGTTGGATAAGCTTGAACAGTGGACCTGAACCACTGATTTGTTCATAAGCAGTTAGCATTAGATTAAGGATCTGAGCTTTTAGCTTGTTAAGAGTAGGTAATTTCAGTAGTAATTAGCTTAATCTAGTGTACTTTAGCTTTGTTCACTGTTTAGTTGCATAAGTAGCTTATTTGCTTATTCTTCCTAGCTTATTACACTAGCAGTTACACAGTAGCTCATTAATCTTACACATAACCTGTTGATTTTTCATTTTTCATAGATTCATAATATAATTTTAGAATTTTCCTGAAGTTTTCATAATTTTTGGTCTTCATTTACTATTTTTCTCAATTTAAATAGATTTTAATCAATTTTTAATTAGCTTTTATTGAAAATAATTGAGAAAAGGTTCCAAAAAAATTTTTTCCAATTTTCTTAGTTTAAGATAAATATAAAAAGCATAAAAAAGATTTTTCCTTATTTTTCCTCTTTTATTTGGTATTTTTCACAATTTTAATTAGATTAAATTAGTTTAAAATTGGTAGAAAATAGAAAATTAATCTGAAAAATACAAAAATAGTTTTGAAAATTCTCTTTTGATATTTTAGACTTTTCCATTTCATAATTTTATTTTTCAAGCTTTATTTCCTATTTTCTTTCATTTTAGGTTATTTTTAATTAGTTAAAAATAGTTTTTAATTAATAATAATTAATTAAATAGTTATAAAAATCATTTTCTTTTTCTAAAAAGTTTCTTTTATCATTATGTTTGTAAAAATGTATTTTTCATATTTTTAGGACTTTTATTTCTTAGATTTCACTTTTTATTTTGTACGTTTACGTTATTTAATTTAAACGTACGTTTTAGGTTTTAAACGTTCATCACTTTAAATATAGTGATAGCGTTTATTTAATAGGTTTTATCTTTTTAATTTTCTTTAATTTGCATTTAAGGCGTTTTTAATTTGTTGGCTTTTTCCGTAGTTAATATCATATCACAATATCCTTTTTCGTTCAAACTCTTCGATCACTAAACGTTTGATAATCCATTGCACAACTCGCTGGGACATAACGACCCGGGGAAACATTGTACTCCTCTGATCTTCATTGATTTCGTGCTTAAGCTGTTTTACGTTTCTTACGCTTACGTGAGAGAACTTGACGGTTTCTTGACGCCCTCCCAAGGTATTCCATTCCATTGCAAAACACGTAATTTGGGGTGTGATGATTGGTATCGAGCATCGGTTATAGAGAACTAGGTTGCATCATTGACCCTAGACTATAACCACATCATCATAGCATCTCATCATATCATTATAAGTGCATATTCTTTATACATGCGAACTTATGACTCAACACCAAACATCATATGAGTCGATTAGTCCAAGCATTGCATAGTTACTCCTAAATTATACATAGCCCGATCACCTATGTCTAATTCGGGAAGAATCATGCAATGAAGGAGTAGTAGTCTCATATGAGTGCTAAAAGTAATCGAGCCAAATTTTCAAAAGATTTTCTTGAACCACTTGTTTCCGGTTTGATCCGCGTGCGATTCTTGTTTGATGAGTTGCAAAGATCAAGCTAGAAACAAGTTGTTACCTAAACCGATTTAGCCTAATCGTATGACGGTTCTTGTTTGATGAGTTGTGGGATTAAGTAAAATCGGTTACCAAAAGTCTTTGAAAATTTTGCTCGAGAATGGGAAAGCCTGCCTTATCAAGCCTAGTCATAAGAGAGCATGTATTTAGGACGAGAAATGCTCACGATAGCACGGGAACATACCTTGTTGGACGAGTAACTCATATGCATGAACATTGACATAATCATTTAGACCATACATGAGCATAAACTTTTAGAACCCTTGTCGCGTTTTGGGCCATAGTATCATTAATCGAATCACGAGGACGTGATTCCTCTGACATGGGAAGAATGTCACAATTCTCAATTTTTGGTCATTTCTTAAACTCTACATTCATCATACTAGTCATGCATGGGTTTTGCATTTCACATTAAACGCGTAAATTTTATATTAAATAAACGTTATCGCGTGAGTTATTATTTTGAATATTTAATCCGATACTTCCAAAAATGATCCCGATATATTTTATACTTACATTTAGTTTATAAAACTATATTTGAGTTTACATAGTGTTTTAAATTTATTTCAGTATATAAATTGTTAAATTTATATCATTACGACGTTTTCTTAAAACTACACGATAATTATTTTATCACTCAAATTGTGCAAGAAATATATTTTACAATTTTATGATCTTAAAATATTTTACTTTGGTCAATTAAAATTTATTTGATGCTAAAACTACTTTAAATACACAAGTTACAAACTATCCTTACTTAAATCCCTTTTACTTACATTTTATATACACATTTTATACATATACATAATAAAAAAATATTTTGAAACACAATCCCCATATCCGCCATGGGGGGAAATAGTCAAAGTGGTTAGATTTTCTTTCTACAAAACTAAATCTATACATTTCCTTCATTCATTCAATCTCATAATTCAACAAGTAATAAAAAGTGTCCTCTCCTCATTGTTTCTTCCTCTTCAACCGGTTATACCAAGGGTTAACCAAGGGGTCATCAAAAATTTTCAAAGCTCAAGTATTTACAATCTAGATCACACTCTTGTTTAGGTTTTGAAATAAAAACCTAGAGTGTTTAAGTTAAACCTTTGTTCTTTGCACCTCATCATATTAACTTGTAAGCATATCACTTCATTTTACATTTTTCCTTTTCATTTCATAAGCATTTTATCATTTTCATAGCAAGCATGCAAGACTTATGTTGATTTATACCATTTTATATGATTTTAGTGTTATATATATATAAAGGTCATCCTATAATTATTCCCTTGTTAGTTATTGGTCTTGATGATGTTTAGGAACCCATGAC
The DNA here is from genome assembly GCA_022545495.1 of Chrysanthemum lavandulifolium. NCBI lineage: Eukaryota > Viridiplantae > Streptophyta > Magnoliopsida > Asterales > Asteraceae > Chrysanthemum > Chrysanthemum lavandulifolium. Next base: position 132,191,908 of record CM040240.1, on the reverse strand, counting down.
ACCCTAAGAAGGTGTATGGTAGGATTAGATTAGCTTTGGAGTTGATTTGAAGGGATTGGAATAGGTTTAGTACGAGAAAACTATTTTCGATAAGTATTAAAAGTGGTGCATTCTTATTTTGTTTTTCGGAAAATCCGACAGTGAGGCACGAATTTTGGCCTTGATATTTAGAAAATATACTTTAAAAGCGAATCCGTGGCGGCTTGAAGCGGATTAAAGCGGAGTTATAACGAAGAAGTTATGAATTTTTCAAGTTTGACGACGAAATATATATTTTCCGAAATTTCAAGAACCTATTTTAGTTTTGTACGAGTCGAAAAGAGCCTTAAGCTTTACAAATTATTTCGACTTATCAAAATATATTAGTATACTTTGATCTGAAGCTAAGGACGATAAAGCGTAGAAAGCGGTTTGAAGCGACTAAGATATACACGTTTTCATAAAATTGCCGTAACTATTATTTTAGAAAAACTATATTATTTTTTTCGAGACAAGTGTTACGGTAACTAAAATGACCATGTTGGAGGCTGTTTTTAACGATGATGTGGAACTTTTTGTAACGAAGTGTCTTCTAATAAAATCGAGATCACCAAGCATATTTTTCAAAACGACCAACCGTTTGTATAGCGGAGTTGTAATAAATTATTCTGATCGCTTAAACTTTGCGAAACTCACTTTTTACACAACATTTGGACAAAATCACCATCTTTAACCTTTATTATCTTTATGTTCGAGACCTCTATGACGAAAACTCATGTACTAAAACTTCTAGATTTTGATACAAGCTTTCCAAAACCGTCGAGTTCGTTTCCTAACGTTTGACGTACACCATTTTACGACTAGTTTTGCGAAGCCATTTTGTCACTTTCATGAAATTTCCGACGACATTATTTTACCGACGAAAAGTTAAAATTTCACAATAAATCATTACGAAACTATTGTAGGATGACATTTTGACTAAAATACTTTCAAAGTAATTTAAGAATGGTCAAGGCGTCAAAAGAGTATTTTTCGACGATAAGTATTATTTTCAAAACTCACAAATGGTATAAATAACATACGGAATGCATGCATAACATTACATCATAACTCATTACGTATCATATCATTCACAATAGGTCAAGGTTAAAGCATCACACTACATCTCGGTGTACTCACTCTTGTCATCATACCAATTTATCAAGTGAGTTTTCATAGCCCCACTTTCTATTAATTGTTTACAAACTTTTGGGGGAGATACATGCTCAAACTATTTTCATTTACTTTCACAAGTACTTTAAACTCTTACATATTATTATGAGTTCATACCCCGCTTTTACTCATTTAAATTCTTATAAACTATTTGGGGCGAGATATATGCTTATTTATCGAAACATTTAAACTCTTTTGCCAAACAACATTAACTATGCTTTAGACTTGATTGCGTTTTATACTTGATTGGGTTATACTTGATTTCATATGCATACTTGGAACAAACATACAAGAATTAGTGGCTCCAAATTAAGTTGTTGGAAGGCTATTAATTTACAAACATACAAGAATTAGTGGCTCCAAATTAAGTTGTTGGAAGGCTATTAATTTACAAACATACAAGAATTAATGGCTCCAAATTAAGTTGTTGAAGGCTATTAATTTACAAACATCCCAATATTTTTATGTTGGAAGGCCATTTTATGGATACATTAACGTGAGCGTTGGAGGAACATCCAACACGAGTTGTTGGAAGACCTTGTGGTGACATTTATACTTTTAACCATCTTAATGTGCATATACATGATTGTCATACTATTTTAGCGATGGGTTGTAAACACACAGTTGCAAGTTTTGTATGGCGGGACTTGGGCCGAGTGGATTTACGATGCCTTTGCTTTGTGAACTATTCTATGTGACCAAAAACTTAGATTTTGTTGCATGAGCGTTCTTTAAAGGCTTTATATTCAACACAAACTCTATGAACTCACTCAACCTTTGTGTTGACACTTTTTAGCATGTTTTATCTCGGTACCTAAGGCATTCACTTCATGGCATGCATATGGACATATCATAGAGTCGTGGTGACGACGCTCTCACATAGGATTTATACACTTTAAAACATCGTTTGGCTTGTATCAAACCTATTTCCGCATCGTTGATTTTCATTTGTGAACTACATTTTGTAAACTCGATTATTTTACTTAATCAAACGATGTATTTTCCAAACGACACTTTAGGTCGTTCGATATAACTGTAACTTTGATGCTATGTGGTCCTCCCAAGGTATTCCATTCCGGCGCAAAACACGTAATTTGGGGTGTGATGATTGGTATCGAGCATCGGTTATAGAGAACTAGGTTGCATCATTGACCCTAGACTATAACCACATCATCATAGCATCTCATCATATCATTATAAGTGCATATTCTTTATACATGCGAACTTATGACTCAACACCAAACATCATATGAGTCGATTAGTCCAAGCATTGCATAGTTACTCTAAATTATACATAGCCCGATCACCTATGTCTAATTCGGGAAGAATCATGCAATGAAGGGAGTAGTAGTCTCATATGAGTAAGCAATTCCGTAATCGAGCCAAATTTTCAAAGATTTTCTTCAAACCACTTGTTTCCAGTTTGATCCGCGTGGCGAGTTCTTGTTTGATGAGTTGCAAAGATCAAGCTAGAAACAAGTTGTTACCTAAACCGATTTAGCCTAATCGTATGGCAGTTCTTGTTTGATGAGTTGTGGGATTAAGTAAAATCGGTTACCAAAAGTCTTTGAAAATTTTGCTCGAGAATGGAAAGCTTGCTTTATCAAGCCTAGTCATAAGAGAGCATGTATTTAGGACGAGAAATGCTCACGATAGCAGGAACATACCTTGTTGGACGAGTAACTCATATGCATGAACATTGACATAATCATTTAGACCATACATGAGCATAAACTTTTAGAACCCTTGTCGCGTTTTGGGCCATAGTATCATTAATCGAATCACGAGGACGTGATTCCTCTGACATGGGAAGAATGTCACAATTCTCAATTTTTGGTCATTTCTTAAACTCTACATTCATCATACTAGTCATGCATGGGTTTTGCATTTCACATTAAACGCGTAAATTTTATATTAAATAAACGTTATCGCGTGAGTTATTATTTTGAATATTTAATCCGATACTTCCAAAAATGATCCCGATATATTTTTATACTTACATTTAGTTTATAAAAACTATATTTTGAGTTTACATAGTGTTTTAAATTTATTTCGTATATAAATTGTTAAATTTATATCATTACGACGTTTTTCTTAAAAACTACACGATAATTATTTTATCACTCAAATTGTGCAAGAAATATATTTTTACAATTTTTATGATCTTAAAATATTTTACTTTGGTCAATTAAAATTTATTTGATGCTAAAACTACTTTAAATACACAAGTTACGAACTATCCTTACTTAAATCCTTTTACTTACATTTTATATACACATTTTATACATATACATAATAAAAAAATATTTTGAACACAATCCCCCATATCCGCCATGGGGAGGTAGTCAAAGTGGTTAGATTTTCTTTCTACAAAACTAAATCTATACATTTCCTTCATTCATTCAATCTCATAATTCAACAAGTAATAAAAGTGTTCTCTCCTCATTGTTTCTTCCTCTTCAACCGGTTCTACCAAGGGTTAACCAAGGGATCATCAAAATTTTCAAAGCTCAAGTATTTACAATCTAGATCACACTCTTGTTTAGGTTTTGAAATAAAACCTAGGGTGTTTAAGTTAAACCTTTGTTCTTTGCACCTCATCATATTAACTTGTAAGCATATCACTTCATTTTACATCTTTCCTTTTCATTTCATAAGCATTTTATCATTTTCATAGCAAGCATGCAAGACTTATGTTGATTTATACCATTTTATATGATTTTTAGTGTTATATATATATAAAGGTCATCCTATAATTATTCCCTTGTTAGTTATTGGTCTTGATGATGTTTAGGAACCCATGACACCCTAAGAAGGTGTATGGTAGGATTAGATTAGCTTTGGAGTTGATTTGAAGGGATTGGAATAGGTTTAGTACGAGAAAAACTATTTTCGATAAGTATTAAAAGTGGTCTGTTCTTATTTTGTTTTTCTGGAAAATCCGACAGTAGGCACGAATTTTTGGCCTTGATATTTAGAAAATATACTTTAAAACGAATCCGTGGCGCTTGAGCGGATTAAACGGAGTTATAACGAAGAAGTTATGAATTTTCAAGTTTGACGACGAAATATATATTTTTCGAAATTTCGGCAACCTATTTTAGTTTTGTATGAGTCGAAAACGAGCCTTAAGCTTTACAAATTATTTCGACTTATCAAAAATATATTAGTATACTTTGATACGAAGCTAAGGACGTATAAAAGCGTAGAAAGCGGTTTGAAACGACTAAGATATACACGTTTTCATAAAATTGCCGTAACTATTATTTTAGAAAACTATATTATTTTTTCGAGACAAGTGTTACGGTAACTAAAATGACCATGTTGGAGGCTGTTTTAACGATGATGTGGAACTTTTTGTAACGAAGTGTCTTCTAATAAAATCGAGATCACCAAGCATATTTTTCAAAACGACCAACCGTTTGTATAGCGGAGTTGTAATAAATTATTACTGATCGCTTAAACTTTGCGAAACTCACTTTTTACACAACATTTGGACAAAATCACCATCTTTAACCTTTATTATCTTTATGTTCGAGACCTCTATGACGAAAACTCATGTACTAAAACTTCTAGATTTTGATACAAGCTTTCCAAAACCGTCGAGTTCGTTTCCTAACGTTCGACGTACACCATTTTACGACTAGTTTTTAAGCCATTTTGTGACTTTCATGAAATTTCCGACGACATTATTTCTGACGAAAAGTTAAAATTTCACAATAAATCATTACTGAAACTATTGTAGGATGACATTTGACGAAAATACTTGCAAAGTAATTTAAGAATGGTCAAGACGTCAAAAGAGTATTTTTCGACGATAAGTATTATTTTCAAAACTCACAAATGGTATAAATAACATACGGAATGCATGCATAACATTACATCATAACTCATTACGTATCATATCATTCACAATAGGTCAAGGTTAAAGCATCACACTACATCTCGGTGTACTCACTCTTGTCATCATACCAATTTATCAAGTGAGTTTTCATAGCCCCACTTTCTATTAATTGTTTACAAACTTTTGGGGGAGATACATGCTCAAACTATTTTCATTTACTTTCACAAGTACTTTAAACTCTTACATATTATTATGAGTTCATACCCCGCTTTTTACTCATTTAAATTCTTATAAACTATTTGGGGCGAGATATATGCTTATTTATCGAAACATTTAAACTCTTTTGCCAAACAACATTAACTATGCTTTAGACTTGATTGCGTTTTATACTTGATTGGGTTATACTTGATTTCATATGCATACTTGGAACAAACATACAAGAATTAGTGGCTCCAAATTAAGTTGTTGGAAGGCTATTAATTTACAAACATACAAGAATTAGTGGCTCCAAATCAAGTTGTTGGAAGGCTATTAATTTACAAACATACAAGAATTAATGGCTCCAAATTAAGTTGTTGGAAGGCTATTAATTTACAAACATCCCAATATTTTTATGTTGGAAGGCCATTTTTATGGATACATTAACGTGAGCGTTGGAGGAACATCCCAACACGAGTTGTTGGAAGACCCTTGTGGTGACATTTATACTTTTAACCATCTTAATGTGCATATACATGATTGTCATACTATTTTAGCGATGGGTTGTAAACACACAGTTGCAAGTTTTGTATGGGCGGGACTTGGGCGAGTGGATTTACGATGCCTTTGCTTTGTGAACTATTCTATGTGACCAAAACTTAGACTTTGTTGCATGAGCGTTCTTTAAAGGCTTTATATTCAACACAAACTCTATGAACTCACTCAACCTTTGTGTTGACACTTTTAGCATGTTTTATCTCGGTACCTAAGGCATTCACTTCATGGCATGCATATGGACATATCATAGAGTCGTGGTGACGACGTAGTTGCCCAACAAATTGCAAAAATATCCAAAGTTGTAGTAACATAAAGGAGAAAGTCTCTTATCAAGCGATGTACAAGGATCCTCTCGATATAGTTGATGATAACTCCTCCCAAGGATTCCATTCATTGCAAAACACGTAATTTGGGGTGTGCGGTTTTGCAAAATATCCAAAGTTGGATTTGATCCTTATAAGGATAAGGATCCTCTCAAATCAACTTGAAAGTGCATTTTGATTTGAGTCGCTTGGATCAAATTGATTTGAGTTATTGGATCAAATCCAATGGCTCATATTTCCCCAACTTGAATCAAGTAAATAGTTGTTGACTTTGCTGGAATGGTTTGATAAGTCCTTGAAACAAGATTCAGTTATTAATTCCGGATAATGACAAAATAACCAATTTTTTAACATACTTCACCAAATACCTAATTTTTATCAAAAAATCAAAATACCCACAAAATTTGCAAGTTTTGCGAGAGTTTGCGGATTTTATGAAAAGATTTGCAAGGTTTAACTTTGCTAGGTCAAACCTAGCGATTTGTTTTAACAAATTTGCAAGGTTTGACCTCGTTGCTAGGTTTGACCGCAAAGTCAAACCTTGCTAGTTTTCATAAAATTCGCAAGGTTAACTTTGCAAGGTTAAACTTTCCGAATTTTTGAAAATTGCTCAATTTTCTTTAGGTTTTCCAGCTTAGCTCAAAATATGAAACTTGTAGATCTCTCTTTTCTCGTCCAATGGCTTTTTGAATCACGCAACTAGACGAGAAAAAGTTGTAGTATTTTAGCCATAACTTTCTCATACGAACTCCTTTTGAGTGATTCAAAAAGTCATTAAATGAGAAAGGGATATCTACAACTTTTGTGTTTTGAGATAAGCTTAAAACCCGAGGAAAATGGAGCAATTTTCAAAAATTCGCAAACTCTTGCAAAAAGTTGCAGATTTTACGAGTATTTCAGATTATTTTGATAAAATTCGGGTATTCGGTGAGTTATTTTGATAGAAATGAGCCTTTTTGTCATTTCCCTTCATTATATTTATTCAAATCATAGTTGTCGTAAGCTTATCGAGCTAGAATTAATGTTGACTCCTCACCCATGCCATGAAATAATCACCATGTATGCTGAAAACTGTGTGCATGTAACATAATACGGATTATTACACAAAGTGAAAATCATAGAATAAATGAACATCAAGATTTTCATGTAACCAAATTATTTAGGCATTTCATCAAAACAATTGTTTTCGTTGAAATGAAGATTCAAATGAAATATACTATATTTTTCATCTATTTAGATATGAAGATTCAAATAACATTGAAATTTTACCTTGAACCATTTGTGATAATGAGTTACTACATATGTCACAAACAAAGTAAACGAGTTACTAATGATTCAAAAAGAAAAATTAGTATCGATACATAAGTGAGTAGAAGAATGATTATGTCACCGAATTGTGAAATTGCATGATTGAAGATTGATCATCATCACGAACATGCATGAGTAGAAGAATGAGCACGTCTTCTAAATGGTTCTTCAAATGAATCTCACTTATAACAAAGTATATCATATCAGTGAGGCACATTAATTGAGTCCCCTAATTAGGGTGAGTGTTGAAATTGGTTTTGATTTATTCCATAAACAAAAACGCGTTTACTGGCTTGATAACATCATTATCATAAACTCTTATTCAAATTTCGTTTACTATATATGGTTTCAAAGATAGATTTATTGATGGTCAAACATGCACAATTAATGGGTTGATTAATGAGTAACAAAATTTTCAATTATAACTTAACTTGCGATAATTAGTTGTATGCTAGCATTAACAGAAAACGTTTTAGCGAAGGATTTCAAAACAAAGAGTGCATTCACGTGTCAGCATGAGGTTGAAGTTACTTATGGAAAATATTTATGAAAAAATTAATTAGATTGCTTGAAAAAAAACTCGGTTTTATTAGTTAGAATATATAGATAGATATAGATATAGATAGATAGATTTGGGTGTAACAAATAGTAACGAGATAAAAGGAAATGAGGATAATCGAGATCACTTAAATAAATTTAAATTATCCGTAATGTCACAAATGGATAATATGAAGATTTTTAAAAAGTAAGTTTATTATCTTTTTATCAAACACAAAAGATATACAAGTAGTTTAAATTTAAATATAAATAAAAATTGATATTATTTGCCATATAAACTAAAATTGTAATCGATCTTAATTGTAAAGTTTTTTATTCTCATGCAAAACACTCTTGTGTAATAAAAGTTTTTATTAACTAAGAAAGATATCTAAAAACAATATTTTTAAACCATTTTCAGAAGAGATTTTCCTTTTTCAGCTTTAAACATAATTGTACATATTGGCGGATAGGAATTTGTGAAAGTCCATACTTTGCAGCATTTCTGTTTGACTTAAAAATCATAAAATCCAAAATGGACGGGATTTTGTAAAACAAACGTTAATTAGTACATGATTATCATGTTTTCGAATTTTGAAATTCATATACACCAACGTCGGATAACATGTTTTACAAGATTATTGAGAGATTATGCTTATTTTTCAAAAATAAGCTACTTAAAAATAATCCTTGTTTGGCAACATAACTTATAAAGATTATAAGAAAATAATCTTCCATGTCTACGAAAATAAAGGTTCTTCATGTAATTTTATAAAATAATCTCTTTTATAATCTTTTCAAGAATAAGATCAAGACCAAAGATCAAATGACAAGACAAAGACAATCTATTTTTGCTAAACATACCAGTTATATGCAACGATCTTTGATAACAAGTTATTTGTCTTTTAAATGTATTTATTATCAAAGGACCCCTTTAAGTTATAACTTTAAATCATTTTCCATTAACAAGTTATTTGTCTTTTAAATGTATTTATTATCAAAGGACCCCATTAAGTTATAACTTTAAATCATTTTCCATTTTATAGGTGCATCAAAAATTGCCATAAAAATTTTACTTACTTATCACAATCTTGCACGTGACTTCATGATAGTTATAACTTCAAAAAATATTAAATAAATAAATAAAAGCCAATTCATTTTTTATCTGAAATTCAAATAGATAATTATATATCCAAATTAAGTTTGTATATAGTACCAAATTCTATCCGGTTTGGATATAATGAACTTAAACTCAAGTGTCGATTAAAATGTTCCAAACTACTGTAACTTATTTTACAAGTTCTATCCAGATCGATTTCAAAGGTTACAAATTTGGAATATTAGTATTCAACAATAATCAACTTATCATTTATTTGCAACACATTTATAGTCATAACTATCTTGCATTAAATTCATTCTAACAACCTAAAATCGTTTTAGATAATCATCTATTCCTTTAATTTAAATAAATTAAATTTAATAATTTATAATATTCAAAACGATATATAAGTGCAAATGATTATATAACAAAATATAGTACACACTTTTTTCCCTTAACAAAAAAGAAAATAGTTTAAAAAACACAATTATTTTGAAAAAAATTTCTTTACTCTTTAAGTTTTGGGCTTATCTAACAAATTACTACTTTTCATAAACTTTGTAACATTATCTATCTTGTAAAGAAGATATTGTAAACTTGGTCAAACTTTGTTATATATTTAATTTTAGTAATTTAGTAATAAACAACTAAATTTGGATAATTGAAGAAAAAATAAAATATACTTACATAATTTGAGTTAATAGGTGCTAGTTGCTAAAAAATACTCTTAAATAGTTACTGCCAAATGTCAAATCATTCAAAAAAATAAAAAATCCCCCACCTCTTCCCCAATTCCCGAATCATATCTTTTTTTTTTTTTGAACTTCCCGAATCATATCCCACCAATACAAATCCATAACAACAAACACTCCCACTTTTCACTATAAATACCCCACCTCTTCCCAATTCTCATTCACAATCACAATCATTCTCCATCTCTTTCAATCAATCTTTTTATAAAAAAAAAATGGATATGGATTTATCACCAAAGCTGGCTAAGAAGTTGTACGGAGGAGCAGGTGGATCATACCATGCATGGTCACCAGATGAGTTACCCATGTTACGTCAAGGTAACATCGGCGCTGGTAAGCTTTTGTTGAGCAAGAATGGCTTGGCTCTTCCACGCTATTCTGATTCTGCCAAGGTTGCTTATGTTCTTCAAGGTATATATATATATATATATCAATCTTCTTTTTATTTGATGATCAATTTTTTATTTTAGATTTATTTATCTATTTTAGAAAAAACGTGATATATACACTAGTTTATTATACTGATTATAATTTTAATTAGTGGAATGATATATTTTAGTTTCAAAATTAGTAAAATCCAAAAGGGATCAGGAAATAATATTACAATAATTGTTAATTATTTTTTCAACCTTGTGTTTTAATTTTTTTTTATAATTATGTTTTGTTGACTTTTATTTTTGTAATTTTGTTACTGAGAGTGTGCAATTATAGCTGATAACATGAAGAATATTAGTATTTAATTAGTTATTTAAAAAAATTATTGGAAGCCTTTCTTTCAGTTAATGTTTATTTATTTTAGTTGTTTTAACTTCTGATTAGAAATTCTGCAAGTTATGTTTATGTTAATTCGGTAGTTTATTTTTTATAGACTTGTAGTTCGTGTAAAGATATTAAAAATGTACACTAAAGTAATGCATATTCTGTGTCCGTTTGCTTATTGTTGAAATGTTATCAACTTTTCACAGTAGAATAGTTTTTGATAGTTTGTTATCATATGTGCTTTGTTTATATCATAGATGCTGCAGATTATTCGTTAGCTATAAACTAGTACACACATACATTGCATTTTCTATGCAATTTTATAGTTTATTTTGTTATGATCTGTGTAAGTTACTGTAGTTTATAAAATTTTAATGTTCTTTTGGGCAATACAAGTTCTGTGGTTCTGTTTTTAATTTTATCATTGCTTTACAATTTAAGTAAAATATTTGTTGGTGGTTTGTTCTGATATGTTTTATGATTTTATCATGGATGTTGCAAATGGATTTTTTTTTCACAATAAGTCTATGAATGTCAAAGTGTGATACAGTTTAGTAGTTAACGTGTTATTAATAATTGTCGGATCTTGTAATGCAATGTGAAATGGCTTATGAACCTAAGAATAATGCACATTGTGTATTTGTTCAATTTGTGTTATCCTCATCAACGTTTCACATAGGTGCTGCAGGTTAATTTTTGCTAGCTATACATGTGTTCTGTTTCTATCATAGTCTCATAGATGCTGCAGATTAATCTGTTAGCTATAAGTTAAAGCACACGGTCATTGTTTTTTCTATACAATTTTGTACTTTTTAGGTTGATCTGGTTTAAATAGCTGTAAATTAAATCAAAACATGTCTTTTGAATCTAAAAACAACATACATTATTTTTTTTTGTCTAATTTCGATTAACACACGTATAATGATGGTTATCAGGTAGTGGAGTTGCTGGTATTGTTCTACCTGAGAAGGAAGAGAAGGTATTGGAAATAAAGACTGGTGATACCATTGCTCTTCCTTTTGGTGTGATCACATGGTGGAACAACAAAGACGACACTGAGCTCCAAGTCCTTTTCTTGGGTGACACCAAAACCGCCCACAAAGCTGGCTCGTTCACCGACTTCTTCCTAACTGGTTCCAATGGCATCTTCACTGGTTTCTCCACTGAGTTTGTCTGTCGTGCCTGGGACGTAGATGAAGCCACTGCCAAATCACTTGTTGGAAACCAAAAAGACAATGGAATCATCAAAGTTGATGCTGGTGCTAAGATGCCTGAACCCAACAAAGACCATAGGAATGGGATGGCTTTGAACTGTTTGGAGGCTCCGTTGGATGTTGACATTAATGGTGGTGGCAGGGTGGTTGTTTTGAACACAAAGAATTTGCCTTTGGTTGGTGAAGTTGGTTTGGGGGCTGATCTTGTGAGGTTGGATGGTAATGCTATGTGTTCCCCTGGTTTCTCGTGTGACTCTGCTCTTCAGGTGACTTATATTGTTAGGGGAAGTGGGCGTGCTCAAGTTGTTGGTGTTGATGGCAAACGTGTGCTTGAAACTACTGTTAAGGGAGGGGATTTGTTCATTGTCCCGAGGTTTTTTGTTGTTTCCAAGATTGCTGATAATGAAGGCTTGGAGTGGTTCTCTATCATCAGCACTCCCAAGTATGCTGTTTTTTGCTTTATCATCTGAGTATTTCCGTTTGCCTATATATTTATTTGATTACTTGGTTGCTCCAAATAACATAAGCACTTCCGAAAACTACTTTTGACAACCAATTTCAGTAGCTTGATTATGTGATAACTTCCAAACACCTAAGCACATATAAAATACAACGGAAACTGTCTTCTTTTATTTCAGTTGATTCGTGTTTGTTCATGATCAACACATCTTAATGCTCAATGTGTAAAGCTTCTTATTACTAACAATTGCAAAATATCTTGTAATGCAGCCCAATATTCACTCATATGGCTGGAAGGACATCGGCATGGAAGGCGTTGTCTCCTGAGGTGCTCCAGGCTTCCTTCAATGTTACCCCCGAGGTGGAGAAGACGTTCCGCTCCAAGAGGATGAACAGTGAAATCTTCTTTGCTCCATCCAAATGAGTGCTTCCTTTTTAATGGGTTATGGTTCTGGAAATAAAGCTTTTAGGTTTTTTACATAATAATCTCTGGATTTTGGATGTTTGGTTTTGCTCCATACAGTTTTACTTGTTTGTTTCTGTTATGTTAATACAACCTTTATGGAACTATTTTGAGTTTTGTCTCTGTCTCTGTTAATACAACCTTTAACTATTGAAAGACTGAATAACATGTGATATTGTTTAGATTTAACAATTTATTAACTTGGCTAATCTTTGTCTTTATTTCACTTTTCAAATAATAGCTTATTAATTCATTTGTAAATTTCAAATAAACATGTTAATAAGACTCTTGTTGAATACTAGTTTATCCCAAGTCCTAACTTGTTATTTAGTCAATAGTAACGGTACTATATGCACAGTAAGTCTATGGTTATTCACACTTAACTGATGTCTAGAGTCTTTTTGACCAAGACATGCCCTTTTCTTCATATTTTCTCAGCATATCAAATTTCATTATTCTATTGGTGTCATCTGCGAGAGTTGTGACGTGCATAATGCTAGTCATATAAGGTTTGATTCACATAATTAAATACAGGAACACAAATATTATTGGAAGTTTGATTGTCAGACTTTGAGATATTCACTAAACACATATATCGAGCCTCTAGTGGATCGGAATTCTTTCACTCTTTACGTTGTCCCTCATTAGCGACATGTCAGAAGACTCTTTTTGCCTTTTTGATATGCATGTACAACTTAATAGATTTGTAACCTGTTTTTCGCTGCACAGTTGAAGATTTCTTAGTTCATGACGTGAACATGTTGGTGGCTTCAGCAGAGAAATACACTAATTCAGATAGATTAAAGCAGGTTTCTTCGTTAGCTATTGTTTGTTTTAACACATGGTTCTCTTATATTATACATGTAGTAATGTGTCATGCCCTCTACTGCACGACAGGGTATTAACCAGCTCCTCTCTATAGTAGAAACGTGCCATCAACCATGGGTGGATGGTCTGGTGTTATTGGAAGATAGAGAACGAAATAAACATTATCTACCAACAGGGTGTGAAAGGTATATCTTGTTATTTATGTTTTGCCGATTTTATTATAGGAATACCATCAGAAGGAATTACTGACTGCATATATTTGGACCAGCTTTGATATGTTACTCCAAGGTGGATTCCGTGAAGGACATGTAACTGAGTTAGTGGGCCCATCATCGTCTGGAAAAAACACAAGTTAGCATCAAACCTATGGCATAACAAACAGTATCCATATTTTTTCGGTCTGTTTATCATGAAAGCAGAATTTTTACATTAGCACCGTCATATTGTTGTTCTGATCTCTAAATTTTTCAGGTTTGCTTTCAAGTCGCATCAAATGTTGCTGTGAAGTTGGGTGGTGTTGTCTTTCTTGACTCAGGAAACTCATTTTCGCCCACACGCATTAAGCAAATAGTTACTCATATATCTGGGATACCTCTGGAATTTGTCTTGCTATCATAAATATTCCCTTTTTCTCAAATAAAGTAATTGGTTTGACATCATAAATAGTTGTTTACTCCATTCTGGTGTATGATTGTTACTGAAAACTCAAATGAATTCACCTCTCTATCGATAATCCATGTGGGTTTGCATATTTGCATCTACTACATAATTTGTGTACAACACTGTAACTAACGCTTCGGGGCAACTCAGTATATGTCTATTGAATTTTCAAAATAATACTCAACATAGAAGTGCTTATATGAGATTGAGCCAGAATTTTGTTTTACAATCATCAGGATTCTTTTACATGAAAGAAAGAAACGGTACATGTTACTTTTATGTACCAATGAACGATTTGTTACTTGCTTAGCTCTGATTTTTTTGTGTGAATGACTGATTAGATGATTTTGGTTATGAACGACTTGTTACTTGCTTAGCTGATTTTTTTGTGTGAATGACTGATTAGATGATTTTGGTTATCTAACTAAGCAGAATGCAGTCTTATATATCTAACTTCAATCTTTAGATTTTCATTCATGGAATGCTCAATAAAATTGGACCAAGCATTACCAGATGAGGTGTGCTAAATTCGATATCAAAATGGTTTTGCAACTCTCATGTGCGTTATCTTGTAGGTTGACGGAAATCTTTAACAAGCAATGAAAAACATAAAAGGCCATTCTGTTTTTGACATTTATGCCTTGCTGAATGTTCTTCGTCAGCTAAAGTTGAATTTAAAATCCCAGGTTTGATGAATAAAAGAGAAACTTTTCTATCTTGTTTATTCTTACTGTTTTATTGTCTTCTTTATTTGTTGTTTGACACAAGGGATGTTGATGCCCCTTTTTTATTAACTTTCTCTCCTAATGCACAGGCAGGATACCAAGTACGATTGATAATCATTGATTCAATATAGTCACTTATTTCTCCAATTCTTGGGGGCAGCAACACACAAGGTACATATTTCTGTATTTAATATTATCTCTAGCCGGTTATATGAAGGTAGACCATCCATGGTTATATTGATGCATATTCTGTGACCATCCATGGGTGCTATATGTTAATTTGATAACACCATAGCATATATGAGTAACCAAGTGTTCATTATAGTGCTCTTTTGATGTTGACAGATAAGTAGTTAGTGGTTAAGATCGATTTGGAACTTGCTAGTAGCTGCAATGCCAGTATCTAACCAATATTTGTTAATTGTACTTTTTTAACAGATTTGAGTCACTCAATAAGGTGTTAATACTGATTTTGCTGTCAAAGTCAAGATGTCAATACTGATTTTGCTGTCAATACTGATTTTGCTGTCAAAGTCAAGATGTCAATACTGATTTTACTAAGCTTCATGTAGCTTTGATTTACGAAGGGTATGAACAATAATTTACAGACCAACATCTCTTCATTAGGTAGTCAGTATAGGCATTTGATAATTGGTATTAGTGTGTAATTCTTATATCCAAATTGGGAACTATAGGTGATACGAAAACGTTACCTGCATGGTAGGTTTCAACATTTGGAAAAATTTACCAGTGTCTCATACTCTGATAATCGGAGCTATGGACATGCTAAAGCCTAAAATGGAAAAAGAATAAAAGGGACTTTAAATATGTAATAGCCATAAATTGATTAATATTGGAGAATTTTTTGCCTGATTATTTTTACTCCCCTGTTCAAAATATTGCCTCTTCTCAAGGAAGAACTAGTTTTTTTTAGCATCTAAAAGTAGGTCCATGAATAGTTGAATACATAGGCCAAACGATAAACTCAGAAGTTGATGATGGCTGCTTGATTGGGTAGTGTTGAAGACTTCTTTATAAAATGGATCGTTTATCCAAGTTTAGATATCGAGAAGTGTTTTAACGGCAATTTCTTATTTTCTTACGACCTACGCAATCTGACCAAACACATACATGATATCTAACATTATCTCAAACGAGAACTCAACTCTCACATTCTGCTAGGCCATGGTTTAGTTGCGTTAACAAAACATCCTTTAGGTTAATACACACGATGATGATCGATTGTTTACAAAGTAAACCCACTATTAAGAGGAGCCCAAGCCAAGCAATTGTTTTAACCATTTTGCAATCCATTGGTTGCATTGATAAAGAGCTGATAACTTATCTCATTTTGGCCAAAACTGCATGCAACTGTTGCTTTTGGGTTGTCAAAAAAACAT
Source organism: Chrysanthemum lavandulifolium (assembly GCA_022545495.1). NCBI lineage: Eukaryota > Viridiplantae > Streptophyta > Magnoliopsida > Asterales > Asteraceae > Chrysanthemum > Chrysanthemum lavandulifolium. Next base: position 132,175,590 of record CM040240.1, on the reverse strand, counting down.
TAAAACAAAACAAATCCTCAGGACCGAACAACTGTTTAGGAAAGTAAAAAGGGCCTTAAGAACGTTACAGGAAATATCTCATAAGTGAGTTTCATAGTAAAGATCTAATGATTTACTAGCAGCTCTAGTACTTGATCCTTCTTTCTTTGCTAGGAACTCTACGCCTTCATCTTGCAATCCCAGACACGCCAAACCAATCAGATCACTGCACAATCAGAATATTACATCAGATAACATAAATTTATCTAACCAAACCATGTACCAAATCAATGGTATGACAAACCAACCTATTAAACGACTCGGAGACTCACATATACATGTAGTTTGATCAAAACATGTAAGCAACATGATGTGTAACCACGGTTCTAATATTAACGTGTATGTAATTAATGGGTTGGAGCTAAACTTCTTCTGAAGAACATTGCATGTATTTTGAAAAATAAAGTAAAATTGTGGCGGAACTCAAGGGGGCACAATGTATATTTTTTAAAATATAGTAGTTTTTAATAGATTAAAATACACTATATTAAAATACATTTTTTAATAGATTAAAATACACTACATTAAATATACTAGATATCAAAATCCCCTGCCACCATGAAGTTCTGCTATTATTGAGAACAAAAGCAGCGAAGGCAACCAATGTCCACACTAACAAGATCATGTTCAATTGACCGACCAAAACATCCAGAAATAATAAGAATATTTAACTGTTACTTGATCATACCTGATGCTGCTGAGGTTGCGGTTGTGGTTGCTGTTGGACTTGCGGATAACCACCATATCCAGGATAGCCTCCATAGTACATAGCAGGATCTTGTGCTACTGGAGCATAACCATAAGTCTCATATCCCTGTCCATATCCGTAGTATCCTGCACCGTTGTACTGGCTTTGTTCTACCTGAGGCTGAACAGATATAACATATCAGTGCTTGTTGCTTATTAGTTTCTGACTGAGAAATAAAAAGATATACAACAAGAGATTAACGTTCCTTGAAATACAAGTTCCCTTAACTTTTAGGAATCCAATATAATGTGAAAATGACTTAATTAGAATTTTAGTAAAAAAAAAAGAAAAGAAAAAAGGACAATTTATATACTAAGTTGTCAAAAGCATATTCAACAGTTTCATAGCTTCATATGATACTGAAGAAAACAAAAAGAGTGTCGCCAGGTTGTCCCGGCGCAACCTAAAAATCTACCTGTTCCAACCAAAGGTTGTGCCATAGTATGTAACAATTAATAAACAAAGTGCTCAGCTCAATCCTTTAACGTCACTCATGCACAATATAGCAAACTAGGTTCTAATAAAATCAGATGAATAATTGATGGAAAAGCCTACTAGATGATACAAAAAGATATTTCATCAACTTATTCTATAGTTTAATAGGCAGTTCTATGTATCATAAGCATTAAATCAAGAATTCCTGTTCCATCCAGCCTTAAACTGCTGAAATGATTATTAAAAAAAACAGCTGAAAATGCTTAAACGAACCTGTTTACTGGAAGGACTGCGACCCCATGAAAGTCGCACAGTTTGTCCACCCAACTGAGTTCCTTGTAGTGACCGCAGTGCTTCTTCAGCACAGCTTCTGCACAAGCATGATACAGCCAAGCACTTAGAAATATATCACAGAGTTGCAAAATAGGCAGGTAAGGGGATTGTAACTTGTCATTTTCAATACAGTTAAAAGGCAAGGATATGAGTAAACACTTTTCATTTTTTTTATTTTTTTTTTACAAATTTTATATATAATTAATGTAATAATTTGGATTACAATACCAAGATAATTAGAACAATAATTTAGATTTCGGATAAAAATTATATATTAGGTCCTATGCATTAGTAATGGACTTTGGACGACTTCCAACCTGTTCCTTCCCCTTTCAGGCTTTCAGCTAAATTTTTGCTTTGACTCATTTCAGACAAGTTACAACACAAATCTACCGATACAAAAGTAGATAGGTCGACATCCTCACCTCTAATATTCCCACCTTAATTTAGCAAAATTTCCGTAAACACACATACCTTTCAGCGAATTGAACAAATCCACACCGTTTGCCCACGGGAATCTTCACATGGACTAATTGTCCATATTGGCTAAATACTTGCTTAAGATGGTCGTCTGTGACATTAGGATCCAAACCACCAACAAATACCTGTAATTATAATATTGAAGCCAATGAGAATTTTGGTTCCAGAAAGCAATACATACTCTGGCAATGAAAAAATTTACTGACAGTAGTATTAGTTGGATCCTCATCATTTTGTATTCCCTGAGTATTCTGGTATGAAGCTGCAAGTAAAGAAAACTAATAATGTTAAAACAAGGAGCAAGTGACTTCTTTTTTACCATTCTGCTGCCGATATGTTGATGGTTACAACCAGAATTCCAGATAGGTTTCAGATGCAAAAGCAGGTTTGAATATTGCTAAGTGACCAGAATGATAAAAATTTAGATATGTAACCACATATAATGATATTGACGTATTAAGCTATTACAAATATTACATATTAAGGTTTGCAGAAAACATAGCACAATAAAATTACTGCCAAGACATCTATCAAACTGTAGCATTGTAGCATAAAAAAGATAAGATATCTGTAGCACCAAACAGATAGGATATGTTGCATGCATTGTAGCATCAAACAGATAAGATATGGCTTATTAGGTCATAATTATTCACCTACTCATTCAGCCAAACAAAGTAGCGTTTATATAAAAAAATTATCAGCTATTGTTCTTCAAAGGTATAGTAGGTGCATCATACAAGAGGCGACTGCAAAATAAGTATTCGGCCCAGGCAAATGGACAACCCTTGCCCAACCCGTAATATTGTGATGCATGTTTTAAAAGTAAGCAGGGGTGGCAAGTACATTCATTTGTGCATGTATCTGAACAAATCAGCAAGCACTTAAGTTATTTGTTCATAATTGTGCATATTGTTTAAGTCGACATTAAACAAGAAACAATATGATTGTGTTATCTGCTGTTATTCAAGTTTACAAAACCAGAATTCAAACTGTGATGATGGGACATCTTCCTACTAAAATAATACAGGCAGACAAAACAATTAACTGAATTCATAGATGGATCCTGAAAACGTCACGGATCCATAAATGATGTAGCCTCAACTATGATGGAAACATTAATGACTAAATCCACATTCCTAGAAGCAGAGCCAAAGATCTCATCCTGGCCCATGACATATCCCAATATTTGTTTCTCCAACAAGGCAGATAACCACAAAACAATTGGTATTTGGAACTATAAATACCAAAAGATCCAATAAATCAGTCATGGTTTTCGAAACTGAAAATTAAGAACGATGTAGCCTTAACTATGATAGAAAGCATAAGCCTAGTACCAACTATAGCTTAAAGCCCTGTTCTCTTATAGACTCCTAATTATTATTATTATACTAGTATATGGGATAAGTGGAAACTAACGAGATTGTGAATATGAAAAACTTATAATATAAGTGAAAAGGAATCATCATAAAAATGCTAAACTTTAATTATAGGTGGGGAGACAAAGACAACGAACATAAAAGTCTATGGACGAGAAACAGATAAAAAAAATTATGACGATGCAGAGAAAGACGTAACTTGTAAGCAAGAATAAAAGCAATTTGTGGTTGTTGCGGGAAAAAAAATACTGAAAATTAAAAACTTGAATGACAGAAAATTGAAAACTTGAATGGAAGGAAAGGTTAATATTAATGGACTTGAAAGAAAAAGTAAAAACTGAGGAACTGAATTAAACGGTAAGGGCAATTTAATGGCTTAAATTAAAACTGACCTACGCAAGGCCACCCACTATAGGGGTAATTATTTCTGCTGAAATCAGTGCGATACCCTTACATGATAGAGCCCCTTGATGCCCTGCTTTGAGACAACAGTTCTAATAAGTTGTTGCATGTTTAATACTTTACAAAAAACTTAATGCCCAAAATTCTCAAAGCACGGGAAGGAAATGACTCTGCAAGCTCGCACATATCTTCAGAATTTAAACGCAATACAAATGAGTAGAACTTATACTTGATAAACAAAACTACACAAATGCTTCTAACAATTCAAGGTGAAAAAAACATATACAGAGAATTCAAGAATTAAATCACAATGAAGTAGATAACACCGGATTTTGATGTACCTTTTTGATACTGTTGTCCACCAACAGCATTTTTGTTAGCAGCTGGCCCAATACGCATTGGTCTAGTTGAGCATAATCTTCCATTCATCTCAGTCATAGCACGTATTTGTTCAGTCTCGTCTCCAAACTTCACAAATCCATAGCCCTTTGTGCGTCCTGTCATTCGATCAGTTACAACTTTTGCACCCCTTACAGAGGGATAATGAGCTCTAAATGTCTCCTGTAATGTATAATCTGTGACATCAGCTGCCAAATCTCCAACAAATATGGTGAAATCAGGAGCACCATCTGCACGTTTTTCACCAACACCAAAAGAAGCCCAGTTCAACCTGAAGTTCTGCTCAACGTTGGGCATAAGAGCACCGTTGTATGTCTGTAAATGCTTTTCTGCAGCAGCACGGCTAACAAACTCAATGAACCCATAACCTTCAGATTGCGCAGTTTGCTTGTTACGTATAACTTTTGCAGAAATCACCTGTAATCAATAACATGACTTCAATTATGGTAACTAACAACAATCCCTTCATATTTACAGCACAATAAATTCAGCAAATCATTTATGAAACAGAAGTTTATATATTACAGTAATCCCCATCACAAACAAAAACTGAAAACACGTACTTCAACAACAAAACTTATTTGCATAGTTAAGGACATAAAAAAAGTGCTACCATCTTGCAGATGTGTAATAACTTGGACCGTAACATATGGGAAACAAAAGTACAAATCACCCTTCTGCTAGAACTTTAGAGGTAACTTTTGCCTTCTAATACCAGATGAGGATGAAGGTCTTTTTTAACAAATAAGTAAATAACAGCATAGTTTCTCATTTGTCTCGGTTTAGTCATTGTACTTACGTTTGTAGCTATGAGCCACTATAAGATAGATTTGGGTCCCGTTTAGGTCGTCTCATAACCAAAATACAGCTTTCTGAACTAATAACTTTTAAATCAAATATTTAATTTCAATAAAATGCTGAATTTAATATGATAGGATGAAAATAGTGAGATTACAAGTTACAAAAACAACCTAAACGAACATAAGTAAAGTCTTAAGTCCCAATGAGGTAAATACTTAATTGCACGTTATTTAACAATAAGCCATATATTCATCTTATTTTATTGTACAATGAACACACATAAATAACCGCGACATGATTAATAATAGCATATATCACAAATATTGTTTGGTCATTACATTATATTATAGTCTAGCCTAAAAAGGAATACACATTAAACCGACGAAAACGAGAATAATATATATACCTCTCCAGATTGAGCAAAACAGCTAACAAGATACTGCTCATCCATCCAATACTGCAAATCACCGATCCACAACGTACGAACCTCGTCAGCACTAGCCGGTTGATGAGTGGGCCCACCAGCAACCGTATACTGAGGTACAACAACAGGTGGTTGTGGTTGTGGGTTATATGTATACATTTGTGGTGGTGGTTGTTGAAACTGTTGTGGTAGCGGTGGTTGTTGTTGTGGTGGTTGCATCATCCATGGTTGTTGTTGCTGTTGTTGGTACCTAGGATCCATTGTTGTTTTTGGTTTCTGTTGTTTAATTAAGAAACCCTAGAGATATGGTAAAAAGATGGAGTCTGAGGATGTGATGTAGTTTAAGTAGGATAATGAAACATGAGTTTAAGTGGTTTTGTAGTTTGGGGCTTTATGTTTCTCATACTTTGTATTTTGCCTCTTCAAGTTTTCGGATTGCTAATTAGGTCCTT